>JAKTQL010002533.1:170091-207301 GCA_030558815.1 Blastobotrys malaysiensis | reverse complement strand
TAATGGGCAGGATCAATCTCTCCGGAGAATTAGACTTTCATACTTCTGGAGGATTAGCAGATCGTATTCCTTGAACAGATATTTCAAATTCGAGCTCAACACTTGATTCAGCCCACGAAGAGAATACAACGTTCATTGTACGAGTCCCGTCCCCCGCTTTTTTAAACACTAAACGCGTGTCCACAGAGTTGGTCCATGCCATGCCACAGTAGGGTCGTAGTATGTCGTCCCTTGGAGTGTCTAGCTGGGAGCTTCGTGGTGACTGTGTGCCGGTTACACTACTAGTAGAGCTATTTGTTGAAGGGGGAGGACGGCTCCCTAGCTCTTGTGATGGTAGAGGTTTCGGGGTCGGTAGCTGCGATCGAGCGACCGAATAGACCACCGGCTGTGTCCATCCACTGAACCATCGGATTTGATGGTCGTACAAGAATGGATCACGATTATATCCAACCATCCCGGATGCTACTGGTTTGCGGAACGCGGAAGTAACCTGATTTGTAACCACTAATGCAAAGTTATGACGACGACAAAGCTTTCTTACTTTGGCCATTAGCGGAGCTATGCGTTTGGACACAAACCGAGCTCCCAGGCCGCGGAACAATTGTGCTATACTGTCGATGATCACCAATCCAATATCGTACTGGTCCACCGCTCGCGGAACTTGTAGCAGAAGCATGCGTTCCAAGTCATCCACAGAATTGCACTTGTAGACAAGAATAGCTTCTGCCGACCCGCCAATTGATTCAGATATGTCCACCAAGCGCTTTTGAGGTAGATGCTTCTCTGTAGACAAGTAGATCGCCGCCCTACCGAGGCCGTTGTCTTCGGGCATATTCTGTACTGCGAGGCACAATTGGGTTACAAAATGCGTTTTGCCTGCCCCGGCCACACCGACTACCTCTGTGATTGTACCAGTGCGGATCCCGCCACCTAGCAAGGCATCTATCTCAGCGTCTCCCGTCGAAAACACATTAGATTGTTCTTTTTCTAGCAGTGTGTCACCAGAGGTAAATGCGATGGATGAAATGTCCTTCTCAGCGTAAGCGTTGACCAGAGTCTTGAGAGCTTCCACTTCACGAGCAGATCTGCGACATTTTCGGGCTACTTCCGCTGGCGGAAGAGATAAAAGCTCGTAGGTCAGAACACGACTATGCTCGAGGGCATCCAACAATGAGTCGAACTGCGACGAATCGAGATCAGGATAGGTTGAAAACAGATCCATATAAACGATTAAACACCTGGTGGTCTATCTATGTGTACCGTCGAAAATAGAGTTGACGTAGTTTCAGGAGTTACAGATAACAATGCATACCCTGAAATAAATTTCCAGTTAATTGTGGATCAAGATCTATGCAGAAACGTTGAGATAAACGTTTGATTTGATGTTTTCAGACGGCTTTAGGTTTCAGATCAGCCAACGGTACTAAATCTCGCCCAGGACAACAATACCCTTAATCAAATAGGACGCTTGGAATAAAACAAGTCCGGGACAAGCAGATCTCCTTTTTTTGTCTATTTTCGACACGCCGGTTTGTCTTCAGAGTACGCTGATTCGCCGGTTCAGTCTTCAAGAGCGTTGAGTAAAAGGGTTGTCCGATGGGAGGCGCGTCCCTCCCCAATTAATTAAGACGCGACTCCGCCTTTCCGGGCTTCCCACCATACGCGTAACAATGCCTAGGAGAGACTCGACTTCGTCCGATGGATCTATAACTGCCTTGGATTTCCTCCGCACCCAGGCCAAACTGTAAGTTGTATTTGTCGAAATTATGTATAAACGCTGACCCTTTGTAGCGAGCAAGATGCCCGGGAAATCATGCCATATGACCCAAATCATTGCACCTACCACGATGAGCCGGCCAGACAGCAGGTTTTCGCGTGTCTGACCTGTAAAGAGAAAAATAAAGACACTGCTGAGAAGGGTATGAACGGGGTGTGCTATTCATGCTCGATCCAATGCCACGCGGACCACAATGTCGTTGAATTGCTGAATCGACGCAACTTTGTATGTGACTGTGGAACCAGCCGCATGAAGAGCTTTGGTGGATGTAATCTACGAAAGAACTTTGACTCGATAGATCCTCCATCGGAGTCAAACGAGTATAACCACAATCATTCGGGGCGTTTCTGCAGTTGTGAGCGAGAATACACCGTCGATACTGCGACCGCCATGTTCCAGTGTCTTCTTGGTGACGTCTGTAAGGAAGATTGGTACCACGAGGAATGTATCCTGGGCCTTCCACCACAGAAACCCACGTACCAAGAGGGCGAGAACGTGTTTGACCAGTTGGAATGTGCAGGCACTAGTGACGCAAAGCCGGCTGACGAAGCAGAGACTAAGACTATGGAGGGACTTCCTGACCAAGACGAGTTTATTGGGTTTATCTGCTGGAAATGCGTAGAGAATAACCGCAAAGTCATTGACAAAATAGCGGATATTGACAATGTTGCGATTGTTGTGGAGAGGAAAGACCGTACCCAGGCGGGAGAGGAGAAGGAAGAAGAGACAGAGTCGAAGAAGAGGAATATTCAACCAGATCCCAAGACGTCGGGTAAGAAGCAGAAAAGTCCCGATGAGTATTCTGTGTTTTTGATGGACGGATACCGGGAGATTTTGCAGCAGAATAAGGACTCGGAGATCATATCGTTTGTCGCCAAGTACCCATTTTTGATTACGGAGGAGAAGGTTTATGAGCCGCCTCCAGATGACGATGCTGCATCCAGCTTGTTGGATGGGGGCGCCAAGGCACTCAATAGTTTGCCACGGGACAAGGCATTGGATGGCATGCATGCATTTGAGATGCTCAAGCAGCGCCTGACGACTTTCCTTCGGCCATTTGCCGATGAGGGCAAGGTCGTCAGTGAGGAGGATATCAACCAATTCTTCTCCCAGGTCAAGCCAAGCAAAAAAGAGTAATCGTTAATGCATATATCATAAATACAGACCAGATTAATACCGTACAGTGTTTGCTATACAAAGATTTTCAACACCCCTCCAATTAAGTCAATTTAAACGTGGGTAACAACACTCTTGATGACCAAGTAGTCATCAAGACCGTACTTGCTACCCTCTCGGCCAAAGCCAGACTCCTTGACACCACCAAATGGAAGGGCGGCCTCGGTGATAATACCAGTGTTGATGCCGACCATACCGACCTCAAGGCCCTCAGACACCTTGTGCACTCGGGAGTGGTCATTGGTAAAGACGTAGCCCGCAAGACCCACATCAACGTCGTTCGCCATCTGCAGCACCTCCTCGTCAGTGGAGAACTTGACCAGAGCAGCAAGAGGACCAAAGGTCTCTTCCTTGGTGACAGCCATGTCACTGGTGACGTTAGTGACCACGGTTGGAGCGTAGAAGTAGCCGCCGAGCTCTGGAAGCCGCTTGCCGCCAGTAAGCACGGTGGCGCCCTTCTCAACTGCATCAGAAACATGTCGCTCGACCTTGTCCACGGAATCGGGGCTGGTAAGAGGGCCCTGAGTGGTCCCCTCGGCGAGACCAGGACCAACCTTGAACTTGCCAACCTTGTCAGCGAGCTTCTTGGCAAACTCGTCGTAGATGCTGTCGTGGACGTAGATTCGGTTGGCGCAAATGCAAGTCTGGCCCGAGCCTCGGAACTTGGACGCAATAGCACCGTCGACCGCCGCATCCACATTAGCATCACCAAATACAATGAATGGAGCGTTACCGCCCAGTTCGAACGAGACCTTCTTCATGGTAGACGACGCCTGGGCCATGAGGGTCTTACCGACCGCAGTGGAACCGGTAAAGGTAACCTTGCTGACGCTCTTGTTCTCACACAATTCCTTGCCAAATTCCTTGGTTCGACTGTGGGTTGGAACAACGTTGATGACACCCTTGGGCACACCCGCGTCCTCAGCAAGAGCCGCCAGGGCCAGCGCCGAGTATGGAGTAGCGTCAGCAGGCTTGATCACAGTAGTGCAACCAGCGGCAATTGCAGCACCAACCTTTCGGGAGATCATCGAAGATGGGAAGTTCCATGGAGTAATAATACCACAGACGCCTACGGGCTGCTTAATGGTGTGGATCCGCGCGTGAGAGTGCTGCGATGGGATCGTGTCACCGTGGATCCGTGGAGCCTCCTCGGCGAAGAACTCAAAGTTCGCCACACAGGACATGAGCTCACCCTTGGCCTCGGCCGTAGGCTTGCCGTTCTCCCAGGTAAGAATTGCCGCCAGATCATCCAGGCTAGCGGTGATCAGGTCGTTCCACTTGCGCAGCATCTTCGCCCGGTCACGGTTGTTAATGTGTCGGAAAGAGCCAAACGCCTCCTTGGCGGCGTAAATGGCACTCTTAAGATCCTCAACGGTGAGGTCCGCAACCTCACCAATGACCTCGGTGGACGCCGGGTCGACCACCTTGAACGTCTCGCCCGAAGAGCTGTCGACCCATTTACCGTTGATCAGGGCCTGAGACCGGAGCAGGGATGGGTTTTTGAGGGTAGGTCTAGTAGTAGTAGACATGGCTCGCTTCAAAACGTTCAGGCTTGCACTTCTCAGCATTTCTCAGCAAAAAGTGTGTGACTTGGAGAAGGAATTGAGCAGATTCCCTCGGCTTTATAGCGACCTTTGCTGGTGTGGGGGAGATCAATGGCGGGTATTTCGGGGTGCTGGGATATACGCCGGTCGCCGTACGTCGGGGGTATCGCGACCAATAGCCGCCCCACATAGGCGAGATAGGCCACGCGTTGGCCTGCCCGTTGCGACCAGCACCGGGGGTTTAGGACAGGTAGCCCGTGATTTCAACTGGGGGGAAGTTAGACAATTGCGAATCTTGGATTCATGGCACAGCGAGCCACACTTTCAAGTACGTATCATTGGGTAATAGAGATTATTTACATATCATTACAGATGCTTGGAGTTACCGAGCTGATAGACTGGCTATCGCCAGCGGGGGGCGGCTAAATCCAGAGGAGGAGGGCCGCACAGCCGCGGTTGGGAGCACAGCCGTTCAGTCATCATCTTCCTCCTGCTTCTCCATCTTCTTACTGAGGTGGTCCTTCCAGAGGGTCTGGGCGCCCTTGCGGTCAAGGCCGCTAAATAGCCGGTTGAAGATATCATCGTACCACTTGACCGGGATGCCCTCTACGCCCTCCCGGACAAAGTCGGGCATGTTCTCCCAGTCAGCAATGTTGTCGTAAGGGAAGAAGACGGTCTTGGCCCCGGCCAGCTTGGCGGCCATGACCTTCTCCTTGAGCCCGCCAATTCGTAGCACCTTGCCCGTGAGGGTGATCTCACCAGTCATGGCCGCAGTGGCGTCCAAGGGGTGATTCAGCGCCAGAGAGAGCAGACTCGTAGTCATCGTAACACCAGCCGATGGGCCGTCCTTCTTAATGGCGCCCTCGGGACAGTGCAAGTGGATCACCGCCTTGTCAAAGAAGCGGTTCTTGGGGAAGTGCTTGCTCATAAACATACGGCAGAACGAGTATGCAATGGTGGAAGACTCGTTCATGACCTCCCCGAGCTGGCCCGTTCGCGCAAACTTGGGCTCGTTGGATCGTCGCAGCGGCTGCTGCAACACCGATTCCACGTAGAGAGGGACTCCTCCCATCTCAGTGTAGGCAAGGCCCATGACAACACCGGCAGGGGTCTCCTCGTACATTCGATCCTCGAGGTATCGTGGTGGACCAAGGTACTCCTTGAGGCTCGCCGGATGAACGACAAACTTGACATCGTCGGGGACCTTAACGTCGGCGTATCGCTTCTTGGGTGGCTCTGGCTCCTCGGTAGCTCGCTCAGTGGTGACTGGATCCCACGACTCTACCGGAGTCTTGTCCTGGGTAGTTCCACTAGCGCTGGCGCTGGCGCTGGCGCCACTGCCGCCACTGGTGGCGGTAGTAGCAGCCTCAATCTTGGATGCGGTGTGCTGGACACTGGCCGGCGGGGACTGCGTCTTGGAGGTGTTAACAGGGGAAGAAGTAGTAGAGTCCGTAGTCTTGGCAGTAGCAGAAGCATCAACAGTGTTGTCGAGCTCCTCAAGCGTATCGTACTTCTCAACAATCTTGAGTGCCACCTTTCGATGAATCTTCTCAATGAGCTTCTTGAGGCCTCGCACACCGTTCTCCCGGCTATACAAATGCACTAGCTGCTCAACCGTATTGTGGTCAATATCAACGTTCATCTTCTCGAGCCCAGAGCTCTTCTTGGAGTTGGGGATGAGATACTGCTCGGCAATAGCAACCCGCTCGGAAGACACGTAGCCAGATACGTCAATAACCTCCATTCGGTCCTTGAGGGGGGCAGGAATGTTCTCAATGTAGTTGGCAGTGCACACAAACAGTACCTTGGACACGTCAATTGGCACGTCCAAGAAAGTGTCCACAAACGAAGAGTTCTGCTCAGGGTCGAGCAGTTCCAGTAGAGCAGCCGATGGATCACCGTGCGTGTTGAGATGGCCCACCTTGTCAATCTCATCAATAAGAATAAGCGGGTTCTGCGTCTTGGTGAGCTTGAGCGCCTGGATGACTCGACCTGGAACCGCACCCACGTAGGTACGTCGATGGCCCTTGATCTCAGACACATCGTGGATACCACCCACACTGATTCGCGTGAACTTTCGCCCCAGCGCCTCGGCGATGGACTTGCCGATAGACGTCTTACCCACACCAGGCGGGCCGCAGAAGCACACAATCTTACCATCGACGGACCCGCTCAGTCGAGCAGTGGCGATGAACTCGAGAATTCGGTCCTTAACGTCCTTGAGGCCGTAGTGGCCCTGATCCAGGACCTTACGGGCCTCCTTAATGTCATACTTATCCTCAGAGAAGACACCCCATGGTACCTGGGTCAGCCAGTCCACATAGTTTCGGGTCATGCTATGCTCTACTGAGGATGGATCGGTCGACTCGAGCTTGGCAATCTCTTCATCAAATGCCTTTCGGGCCTGCTCGGGCATCTTCAGCTTGGCCGCCCGTTCCTTGAACGTAGTCGTCGACTTCTCCTTCGTGTCGTGGCCGAGCTCCTTCTTGATCTCCGCCATCTTCTCCTCGAGATACACCTTCTTGTACCGGCTCTGCAGCTTGGCGTCAACGTTTCGTTTGAACTGATCCTGAAGGTTCATCTGCATCATCTCCTTGTTGATAAGCTCGAGGGCCTTCTCGAGCCGCTGCTTGACGTCTCGCAGCGAGAGAATCTCTTGAATATCCGCCGTGCCCTCAGACATGGCCGCGGTCAGGTCCGCGAGTGCTGCCGGGTCCGAGTACGCCTCGTTGGTCGGCTTCATCGAGACCATGGAAAAGGAGGCTAGCTGCTCCCGGATGATGGGGCTCTTAGCGCTGAGGTCCCGGAACACCTCTATGATCTCAGCACACAGCGCCTGAATGTCCTTGTCGTTGGTGTCGTACGGCTCGTTCTCCCGCATCTTGATATCCTTCATCCACGGAACTCGCAGGGAAAACAAGTCATTGTCGGTGTACGCCGTGTCAAAACTCGTGACATCCATATCGCTGTTCTTGTCCACCACCGCGTCGCTCGTAGATTCCTGGGGCGCGGGCGCCGCCGAGCCGGTCTCCGCAGGCTGCTCAATGAGGTCGCCCACGTCTACACGCGCCAGCGGCAACAGAGTAATCGTGCATCCCTCCTGGCCGTCTTCATACCGCGAGAAAACGCCACCGATCCGGCAGTACGACCCAACGGGGTACACCTCCTTCTTGTCCTTGATAACCTCGGACGTGGTCTCCACCTCGGGCCGCTTCAAGAAAACGGCTATGCACTGGTCCTCAAGACTGTCGTAGAAAATGCGTCGAATGGCATAAATCACCTCCTGATCCGTGATCCGGCACGCTCGGTGGTACCCGGGGATCGCAGGACGGTCGGAGACCATGATTGAGAGCACCTGCTTCTTGTCCTCTGGGGTCCCGGGACGGAACCCAAAGTTCTGATTTCGCGGAAGCGCCTTGGTGGTGCCGCTAGCCTTGCCATCGCTGCCCGGTCGCTTGCTTCCTCCATCGCCGGGGGTCCCTCCGTCGCTACCGCCACCGCCACTACTCGCGCTAGCGGGAGGCTCGCTACCACCGTTTCCCTTACCGTCGTTGCCACCTTGTGACGCGGCGGCCTTGACTGATCTCTGCCGACCGCGAGTGTTCCGCAGCTTCTCGATGGGTTTCTCCTTCTCTTCTTCGGGGACCTGCTGCTCCGAGTCGGGCTTACCGCCATTGGATCCAGACGTGTATCGCTGGATCCGTTGCTGGTTCATCAGGACTTGCGCCTGAGAGACGATTGCAGGCCGGACTGCCATCCGCGCCTGGCTGAGGCTGCGAAGTCCGGCCTTTAACACCAACCGTCGAGAAGTTATCATCTACTGCGCCGTGTTAATACCCCAGAAAAGAGTGAAAAGTTTCAGGTTGCTTACAACTTCTTTTATATGCGTTTTTTTTTACTAACAGACCGTAGTAAATGAGGACTTTCAGATCAGGTCCGCTCCAGTCGTTGCACTCATTTCAAAGCCATTTTGCCTTCCGGAACGTTCCCGAATCCCGACGGCGCGTGCGCACGCATGCTGGAGGGGGACCGGTGGGTGTGTTGGATGGTATCTCCGAGTATCGGGTATCCAAAAAACGGCCGTAGCAGGAGTTTACAAGCCAAGCATGTTGAATTTGAGCCGAAACTTTCACAAAAAAGGCCGGTTAATCGTGTAGAACATTGGTATATTCAACGAGATAGCCGAGGGTAATAGGAAGAGTGGGGCGTTAACCCGGGACGGTATTGATCGGATTGGGTAACCCCGAACAGTTATCAGATGAACCTGCATTCAGGAACCTCATCATTGAGCCTCGCAGGGCTTTTGAGGCACATTTTGACTAGTGTAACCCGGAGATATGCGTGGGAGCCGCATATGAGGTATAGAGTACGTAAGTAGGCAGGTTTGTTTATTGATTACGTGGTAACTTGCCAACCTTGATGGTACCTCTGTACTGGCCGGTGCCAATACTTAGCATAAGGACGGCACTAGTATATTCCATTTCAGTTAAATCAAAGGGCATTCATCGCAGCGTCGTGTAGTGGAATCGCTTGGTGACACCATAGCCAATGAAACTGTACGTATTTGTCGTTTTACAGTAGTAATAGAAGGCCATTGAGTCTAGGCCAGGTTTGAATTGTTATAGAATGTATACAAGCTTTGCTTAGAGTGAGTAAATGGGGTAAGCGAATATCGATAATAACGTGTCGCCATTACCACACTAATCGAAACGCTATCCTCTTCTGTTAAAACTCGATCCAAACATTTCGGCACATTTTCTTCAATTGGAACACATTATGGCAATTTCATCTGCCATGCAGCCGTGTATTGACACTCTACCATCTATCTCAGGAAGATTCCTGGTTCAATCAAGTAGCTCATTATATTAGCACAGCACTATGATAATAAAATAAAATAAAATAATAAATGATAAACAATGGAGCAAGGCGTAGGAAGCTGTCGTAGTTCAAAGTAGACAATTCGTCTACAACATTCCACACCCATATCCATTCACTCAGCCTGTCGTGAGTCCCTCCGTATCCCTTGGAAACCCTTCCTCTCTCTCTCTCTGTAAGACCTAGCCCTTCCGCATTCTAATATGACACGTTCACGTCTTGGTATTCCCCATAACCTTGCTCCCCTGAGCTTCCAGCCCCATCTCCATCCCGTTCCTTCTTGACGTTCTTCTCCGACAGATATGTTCTATACCGCGCCAAATAAATTTTGAGCACCTCCGCATAGTTCTCCATCCCGAGCGATATCATGGCGTGTATCACGTCCTGACCATTGAGGGTCTTACGCTTCTCGCCAGTACAGATCTCAGCCGCCTCGCTGGTGACAAAGGCCACAAACTCAGTAACGCACTCTTGCATACATTCCTTGGCCTCCTTGGATATCTTGGCCGTCTCGGGGATAGAGTTCTTCATAATTCGCGATACTACCCTAACATTAGCACTCCCGTTTCATCGCTCCTTGGTCTCTCTTACCATTCGCCATGGGTAGCAGGAGGTCAAACTCGGAGCCCTCTCCGCTGCCTTCAGCACTCCCGTCATTCATCTTCCTAGAGTCCGAGTCGTCTGACATAGTTTCGCCCGCAGATTACCAATCCGACCGGGCTCGTGGGTTTAATTGTGGTGATTTAAAGATGGAGTGCTACTTCCCGGTGGTGGGACCGCTCTTGTCGGCGCGATAAGCAGACACACGTGCGCGGACCCTTTGGTGCAGTAAAATAGCGATTAGTGGGGACCGTTCGTATCTCTGGCTACGGGGTCAGGGACTCGATTTCAATGAACCGAAGACTAACACCAGTGCAGATTCATTCTCTATTTGTTTTCACCCATAGTTTTACAACACTGTTTGAAACCTTGGTGATGCGGCTCAATATTATCGCCCGGCCGAGATGGCTCTAGAACAAATTATACACTACATTCATACTGTACAGCTGTACGAAGACAGATCTCTGCTTCGATACATAATATAATGCGCATTCAATTTATAAAAACCGTAGAGCAACTGTGTCACGCGTGCATCATTCCCTATAGATTTCGTTGCGGTGTCGACCGCCTTGCATTACTGTGATACGTCTTCCCAACTTTGGCCCGCTCATACTCTCATCACACCGAGATAACGACAGAGAACAATATCGTGCAGAGAGTAGGTGCTGTTAAGACGACGCAAACACAATAATGCTTGAATCGTTGGTAGCATCGCTACTGAATCGGTTTTTGGTATGTTTAATACTGGTAATATGCAATTGAATTGTGCTAACTTGTATAGGGTTCTTATGTATGTTGATTGGACTGGAATTACCGGAATATGGCCAGCTAACACAGTATCTTTACTAGGTCCAAAACTTCGACCCGAAGCAATTGAACATTGGAATATGGAGCGGAGATGTCAAGTTACGAAACTTGGAGCTTAAAAAAGAGGTGAGTATTAAATGTGATTGAGCAACCAGGACCTAACCTTTGCCCAGGCGTTGGATAAGTTCAAACTTCCGGTAGACGTGATCAAGGGTCATCTAGGGGAGTTAGTTCTGCAAATTCCATGGTCTAACCTCAAGAATAAACCTGTCAAGATTGTCATTGAGGATGTTTATCTCCTAGCGCTGCCCAACCTGAACCAGCCTTATGACGCGGAAGAGGAGGACGCAAGGGCGCAGGCACTCAAAATGGAGCGGTTGGAAAACTTTGAGATTTTGAATAAGAATTCTACGGCAGGAATGACCGACGAAGAGATTCAAAAGAACCAGAGCTTTACGGATTCTCTCGTAACAAAGGTGGTGGATAACCTCCAGATCACTATCAAGAATATCCATATTCGTTACGAGGACAAGGATAGTGTTCCGGGACATCCCTATTCTCTAGGCGCAACGCTCAACGAGCTCTCTGCAGTGTCCACCGATGGGGAATGGAGCCCGATTTTTATTCAGAACACCACGGCTATTACGAAGAAATTAGCTACCCTTAGCGCACTGTCGATCTACTGGAACACGGATTCTGAGCTGCTCAGCAATGATGAAGACCTTTCAACTGAAAAGTTCATCGAGCAGTGTAGGAAGTCGATTCCGACTAACCAGAATAACTTGATTGAGTCCAATCAGTACATTTTACGTCCAGTATCTGGTGTTGGCAAAATTACCATGAACAAACAGGGTGCCACGGACACTACTCCAAAGATCGCAGCTCAATTGATCTTTGACGACCTTGGGTTTGTGTTTGACAGTGACCAATACAGAGATGCCCTTTGGACCGCCGACCTATTCCATCTCTATATGAGAACTCGGGAGTTCAAGCGGTTCCGACCCCAGGTCGAGGTCAGCAAGGATCCCAAGGCATGGTTTAAGTACGCTGGAAATGTTGTCCTCAGTCAGATTCACCAGAAACGCAAGGAATGGTCGTGGGATTACATTGAAAAGCGGCGCGATGACCGACTCAAGTACATTGAATTGTACAAGAAGTTCAAAACTGCTGGAAGCCTTCTTCCGGAGGATAAGGAACTCTTTGATGGCTTTGAAAGCGAACTCAGCTATGACGACTTGAGATTTTACCGCACCCTTGCTAAATCCGAGCTTCGGAAAGAGAAGGCGTTTATTGAACGACAGCAGCAGCATCAGACCCAGCAACAGCAGGCGCAGGCTGGCGGGTGGTATACTTGGTTGTGGGGTACCGGAGTAGCTGCAGATGCCAATAAAAAAGCAGATGATGAAGCTACAACTATGACGGATGAGCAAAAGAAGGAACTCTATGAGGCTATCGAATGGGACGAAAAACAGGCGCTCTCAAGCTCTATTGATATCCCTAAGGACCGTATCATTATGGAGATTGAGACTGCACTTGAGACTGGAAGCTTTAGTCTTAAGGTAGACCCTCATGGTGCGAATAAGGATCTTGCTGTTGTATCCTTTAATGGCTTTAAGGCCAATTTCTACAATCGACCAGACTCATTCCTCACCAATATTAGCCTCCAGGAGCTACGTGTTGATGATAAGACTGGCTCTTCCCTCTACCAACAGGTTGTCTCCGTCAAGCAGCTGAAGCCAGGATCTGTTCCAGATACTACAAATGAGGAGGGCGATGATGATGAAGGGGACGCATTCTTCTGGCTCTCTTTCGAGCACAAACCTTTAGATGAATCTGCCGATTCGAGGATAAGTGCCAAACTCAAGTCCATGACCGTCTACTACAATGTTGCATTCATTGAGGCTATTCATAAGTTTTTCAAACCTCCAAAAACACATTTGGAAACTATTGGGGCTATTATGAACGCCGCGGGTGCTACAGTTGAGGGACTCAGGGACCAAACCAGAATTGGACTTGAATATGCCCTGCAGGAGCATAAGACTATTGACGTTAAGATGGACTTACAAGCGCCACTGATTGTACTGCCCCTGGATAGCACTAGTTGGGAGACTCCATGTGCCATTATTGATGCTGGCCATATCTCTATCGTTAGTGATCTCGTGAGTCGTGACGTACTTGATGAGGTGAAATCAAAGAGAACTCAACAATACTCTGAGTCTGACTGGAAAAAACTGGAAAACCTCATGTACGACAAGTTCAACTTGCGACTGCATTCAACTCAATTCTTGTTGGGTCCAACTGTGAGAGAAACTATGCGACAACTCGATGCCAAGAATGCACAGAATCCGGCTTATGTCATCGACCGTATTAACATGGACTTTGCGGTTGAGGTATCAATCCTCCCTGAGGCCCATAGTTTGACCAAATTTAAGGTCTCGGGAAATCTTCCTGTGTTTAGGGCGTCTATGTCCGACATCAAATACAAGACTATGATGCAGATCATCGACAAGTCAATTCCAAAGTTTGATGATGACGAGAGTGACGTCAGTGGCAATCAAACGCCGATAACGACACCATCGGCAATCTCTCGAGATCGTTCATTCTCGTTGCTTGGAGAGAGACCGATCCTGGAGGAAGTCCCGGATAATGATGATTCAGCTACCCTTGTTTCTGGCTCTGGTTCGATTGCTGCGGGGTCAGACGTGTCTGGCGGTGCAAGCGATCAGAAAATCTTTGAATTTGATTTTAAAGTCGATAAGGTCAACTTGGCACTCTTTCGGTCAACGGACAAAGCCACTTTTGATCAGGAAAGGCTTGTCGATCTTAATTTGGAGCAATTCTCTCTAAGCTACTACTTCAAGCCTTCTGAAATGTTTGCTGATGTCACTCTGAACAGCTTGTCAATTGAGGACTTCATCGATAACGAGAGTACTGCTGACTTGAGAAAGGTTGTGACGTCTCATCCGGGGGTTGCGGCCAAAGACCTGTGCAATGTGCAGTACTGGCGTATCAGACGGGAAGACTCCGAGAAGGAAATGTTCGATCAAAAGGTAGAGGTCACCTTGTCCACTTTGCAATTTATTCTGGAGCCCAAGGCTTCGCTGACACTTCTTGATTTCATCATTACAACGTTTACAAACCCAGACCAAAGCAATGGCCAGAAACTCATTGGTGATGATGATGATGATATTGATACCATAGATTCTGGCTCAATCATTGGTGCAGATAACAAGGAGAATGACTCGGTGATTGATGTCAAGATCAATCTGAGCAGCATAATATTGGTTTTGAACGACGAGGGCATCAAGCTAGCAACGTTGAAATTGGACTCCGCAGTTGTTGGTGTTAGACTTGTGTCAGAGACGATGAACATAGAATCAAGGATTGGAAGTTTGAGCTTGCATGATGATATAGATCAGGGATCTGAGCGTGATTCAATGCTTCGTCAACTGATTTCTATTGAAGGGGATGATCTCGCCCACTTCAAGTACCAGACTTTCACTGCAGAAAAGGTTCGTGAGTTGAACTATAACTCGTCGGTATTCTTCAGAGCTGGATCTATCCGTGTAAATGTTGTGGAGGATCCTCTCTCCAATATTTTCAAGTTCATTATGCGATTGAATCAGATGAAGGGGCTGTTTGATGCTGCGAGACAGGCCGCTTTTGATCAAGCAAATCAGATTGAAGACGCTGCTAAGATCCATTTGGACGTTTTGATAAAAACGCCAATCTTGGTATTCCCAAAACCGAGCCCTTGGACAGATAAAGTCGATTTGCTCACAGCTCATCTCGGTGAGATTTATCTGGATAATAAGTTCGAAATGCTTGAAGAGACGACAGCCAACGTTTTGTCTGCTGGTATACGGTCTACCAGACTCACTTCTGAGTTCCACTTTGATGACCTGTGCCAAAAGCTAGAGATTATCGATAATTTGGACATCGCTCTCGAAATGACATATTTAGTCCCAGCTAAAGGCCTCAACAAGCCAGCTCTAACTATTTCAGCGTCTATGCCTAATGTGGAACTCAACCTCACCGAACTACAGTATCAGTTCCTAATGGGACTCTCTCGAACTATTCCAGCAGCGTTTGATGTGAGTGGACTTGAAGAAGATGAGTACGATGAACTAGAAGAAGAGCTAAAGAACGCCAAGAACCTTGCTTCTCTTCCAGGCTCATCCG
The DNA here is from genome assembly GCA_030558815.1 of Blastobotrys malaysiensis. Lineage (NCBI taxonomy): Eukaryota > Fungi > Ascomycota > Dipodascomycetes > Dipodascales > Trichomonascaceae > Blastobotrys > Blastobotrys malaysiensis. The sequence goes on along the minus strand of JAKTQL010002533.1, from coordinate 192,340 downwards.
CACAGATTAGTACGGTTGACAGCGCTGAACCGTCTCAGAATGATAAACTGGATTTCTCGTTCCATATAGATTCAATTGGTCTTTATCTTTTCCACAGCACAATCGAAGTTGCAAGCGACCAAGTCCAGAAGGCCAATTCCTTGTCCAGTTTCATCTTAAACGATGCTGGTGTGACATTTAAAGTGAAAGGGGATAGTTCTTGGGAGTCTGATGTGCACATTCACTCTTTCACTGTTAATGATACGCGAACAGAAAAGGACAACAAATTCAACGAGATCATTCCTTCAATTGACCACGAAGAGTCTCAGTTCATGTGCCGTGCAACGAGTAAGGAAGGGCATACTGATTTGATGCTTACCGTGGACAGTCCAAAAATGATTCTAGCGATAGATTACCTCCTTGCACTCAAGGAATTTGCTGAACTACCCAACAGTTCTGAGGATGAGGATGAGGAGGAATCTGATGAAGGCGACATCAATATCACACCGGAAACATCAGCTGAGTCAAGTGCGCTGTCATTAAACGAGACTGCATCTACGAGTTCAAACCTTTCATTCCATGTCAATATCGTTGATGCCTACTTGATCGTCTTAGCAAACCCGAGCGCGATAGATTCTGAAGCTATTGTATTCAAGACTGACCAGTTGGTATTGTCGCATAGGAGCACTACAACTGTGTCGGTAAGCAAGGTTGGCATGTTCCTATGCCAGATGGATCGATTCAATGACCTAAGGTTAAGGGTTCTTGATGATTTCTCGGTTACAGCATCTATGGATAACAGGAATTCTGACCCAACTCATTTCCTATCATCAATCCAAATTGCCGTTGAGCCTCTAATCCTGCGACTTTCTCTTAGAGATATGTTGCTTGCGTCAGATATTATATCTAAAGCTTCGAAGTTGGCCACTTCTAGACCCGTTGCCGAAATCGAAGCTGAGGCTGATGGTCCTGGGTCTCCCAAGTATTCAAAGTTCAGGAAAATGTCGCATTTTGCAAAGTCGACGAAAAGATCTGTTGCCAGAAGTTTGAAATCAAAGACCACTCATGGCCCTTATTCTAAACCTGGAACAAGCAAACCCAATGGTAGAGAGGTTACGGTAATAAGGGGCGAAGAGCTGAGCGCGGAGTTTGAAGGATTCAGGTTCATTGCAATTGGCAAAAATCATGAAATTCCTATTATTGACTTTTGTGTGAAACCGTTCGGCGCAACAGTGAAGAACTGGAGTTCTGATCTTAAACTTGATATGTCCGCGGAGACTTTTACTAATGTTTACAATGTTGAGAAATCAGTATGGGAGCCGCTGGTTGAGACATGGGATATTGGTTTCCATGTGTCTAGGACCCCGCCAAGTAATGCATTGTTCATCAGTTTGCTCTCCAGAAAGTTGATGGATATAACGCTTACTTCTCAAACTATTTTGCTTCTCAACAAGTCTTTGGAGTATATGAGCGAGAACAAGGATAACAAGGACTTGTTGACAAAGCCACGAGATTCAGGTGCACCATATAGGGTGCGGAACGAGACTGGATATCCAATTGAAGTATCTGCCGACACTGACGACTCTAAGTCTCAGTTATCTCATGATAGCTCCAGAGTGGAGGATGGGGAGGAGATCCCCTGGAGATTCTTTGACTGGGCAATTGTTCGAGAGAATCTGAGCAGTGACATGCAGAACGTTCATCTTAGGGTGAAGTTGCTGGATAGCCCTTATGAAACTGTGAAGAACATCTCAGTAACAAGTGTGGGGGAACACTATTATATTCTCCAACCAAAGACTCATAATGTACTCCATCGACTGGTTTGTGAGATTAGAATTGTGAATGATTTGAAGACGATTATTATTCGATCTGCTTTGAAGCTACAGAACAAATCACAAGTCGATGTCGAACTTAATGTGGCCGGTACCGATCTACAATGGAAGCTTCTTCCAGGAGAATCTCGATCAATTCCAATTCAACACTGTTATGATAAGCCGTTCAGGCTTCGTCCGCGTCCCGCATTAGGATTTGACTGGTCGTCTCCCATTGAATGGAAGAACCTTCAGTCTACATCGCCGTCCGTACCATGCGGACCGCTTAACGCCAATGACGCGACACCGTTCTATTTCCAAGTTGACGCAAAATACGACAAGTTGCTGCCGCTGAATAGGGTGTATCCTAACATGACAGTGGTCCTCTCCGCTCCAGTTGAGATTGTCAATCTTCTACCGTTTGACTTCAGTTATCGCATCTATGACAAGAACGTCAAGAAAGATTGGAGCAATTTTGTAAAGAAAGGTGGCACCAGTCCGGTTCATGTTGTACAGCTCTCCCATCTATTATTGCTTAGTGTGCATCCTAAGGAAGCAGGATACGACCAGACTGATTTTGCCATTGTTCTGAGTTCCAATCAAAGCCAGTTCAAACAGGAAAGGATCTTGACTACCAGGTCACCAGATGGTCAAAAGCTCAAACTAAGGCTCCATTATTTGTAAGTTTTGCGGTGGGTTACTGTTGAGACTATACTAACTATCGATTTAGCACGCAATCGGACTCGGGTACAGGGTACCAGGTGGTGGTATACTCCCCGTACCTGATTTTGAATAAAACCGGACTGGATCTCCAGATAAAGACCCGAAGCAATATGGCTACGTCGAAGGTCTCGTCAGTGTCTTTACCGGGCGCACAGGGTACGTGATCCTCGATTCTTTAAAGCATACTAACGATTTATAGGTTCCATGAAACGAGCTTTGCCAAAGATGTGGTCATTTGAACATGATGATAAAGCAAATCGGGCTCTACTTCGAGTTGGAGACTCTAGATGGAGTGGACCCCAGAGCTTCGAAGCTCTTGGTAGTGATTACGAGGTTGTCATTCCTTCGTCGAATAACCAATATGAAATGAGCTTGGGCGTAAATGTTTCAGAAGGCCATGGAAAGTATAAGCTCACAAAGATTGTCACTATTTCTCCGAGGTTCATTATCAAGAATAACTTCAGCGAAGATATCCAATTCCGTGACCCCAATTCATCCAATCTCTATACTGTTGCCGCGGGCAGTATTGAGCCGATTCATTTTATGAGACAGAGTGAGATGAAGCAACTAACCGCGAGGTTTATTAGCTCTGACTGGTCTGCTCCGTTCAATATTTCTAACATTGGCCGGACTCATATTAAACTTATTACACAGGCAAGAAAGTATGTCTTGTTGGAAGTTGACATCATTCTGGAGAACGCAACACTTTATCTGCATATATCAAATGCAGGCAAGAATTGGCCTTATTCCATCAGGAACTTTACCAACTTTGAGTTCATTTTCTATCAAACCAATCCTTACGTTGATGACCAAGGTACTGAACTATCTTCTCATCCTCGGTTTGAACCTGTTAGATATAGGGTTCCAGGGAAGAGTGTCATGCCATACTCTTGGGATTATCCTGCTGCTCCATTGAAAGAAATCATTATTCAATCCAATGGTAAGCAAAGGAAAGTGCAATTGGCAGAGATTGGTAATCTTCATCCAATGAAGGTTCCTCATTCCAACACAGCTAGAGGTGGGATTGTCGATCTCAATGTTGTGGCTGATGGACCGACTCAGACACTCGTCTTGACGAACTACAATCCGGAAAATAGTCTGTACAGACTTAAGACGAACAGCTCTCTTGGTACGACGGCATCTTCCTCTCAAGTGGAAGTATTTAGTCTGAAGGAGGAAGAGGACAAGGACGTGGAAATGAACATTAATGTTAAATTCGAAGGTGTTGGTGTGTCGTTGATTAACAGGAGATTGATGGAGCTCTGTTATGTCACTCTCCGTGGTTTTGAGTTCAACATGCGATCATCGGAAATGTTTGACACGTTCTCATTAAAGATGAAGTGGATACAAATTGACAACCAGCTTTATGGGGGAATATATCCTATCGTTTTGTTCCCAAGCGTTGTACCCAAAAGTGGCCGTGAAATTGAAACTCATCCAACGTTCTCTGCCTCTGTTACTCGGGTGAAAGATGAATCACATGGTGTATTATACATCAAACACGCGACTATGCTTCTGCAACAAATGACGTTGGAGATTGATGAAGATTTCTTGTTTGCTCTGATGGACTTTGCCAAGAGTCCCGGGTCCGACTGGGCGGGTGATGAGGTTGACAAGCTTTGTGATGAGAGTTTAGACATTCCTTCACCAGCTCGCGATACTTCTGGACTGGATGTTTACTTTGAAGTACTGCATATCCAGCCTGCCCAAATGGACTTATCATTTGTTCGAACTGAGCGAGTGAATGTCGAAGACCGCCCAAGTGCGGATAATGCGTTGATGTTCTTTTTCAACATTCTGACTATGGCGATCGGAAACATTAATGATGCACCGGTAAAGCTCAATGCACTATTGATGGAGAATGTGCGAACACCATTACCGTTGCTTTATCAGTCTATCGGTACTCACTACAGCCAGGAATTCTTGTACCAGGTCCATAAGATCTTGGGATCTGCTGATTTTATTGGTAATCCAGTGGGGTTGTTTAACAACTTAAGCTCTGGGTTTATGGATATATTCTATGAGCCCTATCAGGGCTATATTCTGAATGATCGTCCACAGGAGCTGGGTATTGGGTTAGCCAAGGGAGGTATTAGTTTCATGAAGAAGTCTATCTTTGGTGTTTCGGATTCTATCTCAAAAGTGACTGGAAGCATTTCCAAGGGACTTTCTGTTGCTACGTTGGATGAGAATTTCCAGAACAAGCGACGAATGAAGATGACGAGGAACAAACCAAAGCATGCATTGTATGGATTGGCGAGTGGTACCAACTCATTAATTGAGGGTATATCCAGTGGCGTTAGTGGACTGGCGCTTAACCCAGTGGAGGGCGCTTCAAGAGAAGGAGCTGCGGGATTTTTCAAAGGCTTGGGTAAAGGGCTGGTTGGTCTACCTACGAAGACTGCGATTGGATTATTTGACTTTGCCAGCAATGTAAGCGAGGGCGTGAGAAATACCACGACGGTCTTTGATGTGGATGCTATTGACAAGGTTCGCACGGCCCGATTCATTGGTAAGGATGGAATCGTGAGGCCGTATTCTATGCGGGAAGCGATAGGCCAATTCTGGCTGAAGCAGGTTGAGAATGGCAAGTACTTCAACGATAATTATCTGGCGCATCTCAGCATGAACGGAGACGAGATGGTTGTCATGGTTACATTTGAAAGGATTTTGTTGATGTCCAATGTGAAGATGACTATTGAGTGGGAGGTGCCGTTGCAGGATTTGCAGACAATTGCAATGGAGCGAACTGGTCTGGCATTGATAATTAGAGGAGGTATTCAGGGTCCGTTCATTCCAGTCTCTGATACGACAAGTCGACGGTTCCTGTTCAAGCAAATTGGTGTGGCGGTGAACGAGTTTAATAGAATGCACCAGATGCAGACCTAAAAACAATTGGTTATATTGATTAATACAAGTGTTATTATATTTGATGTGCCGACGCTATTTTGCTTTAGGGAATAATAATATACTTGCGAGCGCCGATTCTAATGCTGTGATAGGCCCGTCCTAGTCAATGGTTGTTTGGTGCCGTCCGGTTGGACTTTATTGAGGGCATATTCATGGTCTTTCGAATGATGTAGTTTTCCAGGTCGACCATTTCTCGTGGAGGCGGATGACGGTAGTGGAGAGCATCTAGTTCCGGCTTGGGGGTAGAGGTTTTTTGTATCTGTGGTTTGGTCGCTTTGGAAGCTTTAATGGGCCGTTCTGAGAGGCCTTTCTGGGTTGCCTAGGCAAAGACGGCTCGCTGAAAGGTGAAGGGCACTTGGGGGACATTTGGATCGGCGGTTGGTTCTGGTTGAGACTGCTTTTTCAACAGTCGAAGCTCCTCTTCAAGGGCTGCTATCCTGTAGAACATCGTCTGCATGATCGTAGGGTCGCGGCATTGATATGGGGCTGTCGTCAGTAACTCTCAGTCCTTTTCAAGTAGGAGGTCACTAGGGGAGCCCTATCTCATTCTCTTCAGGGGGACCAGTTGATGGGCGTGCTCCTATTCGTACAGAATATGTTTTGACATTTTTATCATATCCCTATATAATCTAGTTGATCCCATGGGTCGCTACTAAGATTGTACCAAAAACTCTGCATCCCGAATGTAGGACAAAAACCTTCCTATCACTTTAGCTGCGGGAATCGACGTACTGTGTATATGAACAAACAGAGAAAAATCGTTCTGCCACCCCAGAGTGTGTTCGAGCCACCCCGTCAAAAATTCAAGGAGGGGGCTATCAACGTCGACATTATCGCTGCTCCTCAATTGAACCTTCAACTGCAGACCATTGAGGTCTTTCAGAGGGGATAAGATGTCAACGACAAATGATCCTGCGATGGGCGAAACCCGCAGAAACAATCGCCTAAACCCATTGCTGATAGAGTTGGAAATCGAGGACGCAACTCTTCGTGCGTCATCAACAACATCGAGAAGAGGTTTGGCGTTGAATTGCCATTCGATAGTATGGACACAACCCTGAGAAATCAAGTTTCCAATACGACGAGAGACCCGGTAGTGTTTATCTGCTGCTGTTGCCCTATCAGTAGGGGTACGAAGAGGAATAATCCAAGAGAACCGGGGCTCGGTAGCACTGGAATAACGTATCTCATCGTAATTATATAACACCACGAGAATAGCAAGGCGCCCATCTCGCTGGATTACGTCTGCTGGAGGGAACTGATTATCAATGGGAGAGTGTTCCGCACAATCTCGAAAGAGAATATTGTCGATCTGATGGGCATCCATGATGTATAGCCTTTTGGAGAGAGTTGTATGGAGGTTCAAGGGCTGTTATGGAAGGGGGAATGACTGATGAAAGAGGGAAATTGGGCATTTATTTATACTAATGGCATGAGGTTTGTTGACGGTTTAATCTTACAACAACCATTATGTGATAGGTCATCCACAGAAACATGCCAGGAAGTGTATTCCTTCAGAGGACTGCCTTCCTGACTTCAAAATGCTGTCGCAGCCAACCGTTATATGCTATTTCCTAGACTTCGCTTAATTGAATCCGTTCTAGATACCACTCTTGAGCACGAGCCCCTTTTCTCGACTTATGATTCAACCCTCGTCGGTATCTTCTTTGATGGAACAACTAGCTGACCCCTCTCGCCTATTTTTAGTATGTTGTTAGCAGTCAAATGGATCGTCGAGTTGATGGCAACAGAATCAATGTTCAAAACAGAAATCCCAAATCATGGAGACCGACTAACTCAACATCTTGATAAGTAATGCATGACTCTGCATAGCAGTACGCAGGGAGATCATCTGAAGTAAGTTGCCGCTGTGACCTCAATTGTATACGGAGGGCTCATCTCTAGCGCCTCTAATCAGCTAAATTGGGGAAATCATTGCTGATTGATTGATCACCCACCGTTGAAACATTTCAGTCTACTGTTTGATCGACCGATTAGCGGGATGTGCCGAAAAATGACCTCACAATGGAGAGGAGTTCCCGCGATATTAATTGCCCTCAGCTCGTTCCATATATCATTCAACGCATTTGAAGTAGAACTCTAGTCCCCCGGCGATGAAGGCTACAAATCACAACGGATCTAATTTATGACCGAGGTAAATGGGTACACCTGCATGTAGATCCACTACTCATCAGCACTTGTCATCTATCAATTATGCAAATCCTGAGATGTGGTCATAATATTCCAAATACACATACAACCCCTGCGGCCATCGCCCAAATCTGTAGCAATTAAAGCAACTACTCGTACCGACGACCGGTCTATTGCCGTCGCTTCTTCGAGAAGCCAGCGCGACATTTGACCTTAAGACATTACTAGGCACCAAGGACGGACTCAAGCAGACGGCTCAAGTCATTTCGAAGAGCCCGACGCTTCCATGCTATTAGCAACCCACAAAGAGATTAGTGCCAACTCCACAGCATCGGAGGGTTCTCGGTTTTGAATCCTGCGAAGGAAGTGTTTCCTGGGGGCTACGGGGAGTAGCCAATTCCCACCGCGAATGCGATAATTTGAGTGGACTCAAGCTGGCAAGGAAAGGATTCTATTCTATTATGTTTACATTGGATTACTATTATGTATTTGTATTGGGTCTTCTGGCGAAAGCCACCTATAGGACTATAATTGATTACTACTACTAACAAGGTCTATTGCCCCGCAATTTGAGTACTGGTAGCGCCGCACGTCGATGTGGTATACCAACCTTTCCGTGTGGCAGAGCTGAAGGGGTCTGGGGTAATTGCTAGTAGAACGGCCCTTGACCTCCCGTAACTGGGCAGACCTCAATAGTAGTAATCGTAATCATAACTCACATTAACATCTATTCACTTATGATAATAAATTGAACAGCAGCGGCGGACTACTGTGGCTTTTATCAACGACGGCCTGCATGCCAATGTACAGCACCAGCGCGTTGAAAGCAGCCACGTTGACGCTAATCTTATCAGACCCAGCGCCGCCCACGTTCACTGGCTTGGCCAAGTTGAACCCGAGAACCATCCCCTTGATGACGGCCGGGCCGAAGGGGGGCTGCTCAGCGGTCCGCCAGCTTGGGTAGACCACACTGCTGCAGGTCCCTGCCCGGATCAGCCGCGACAATGGGCACATACTGTATGGCTGGAGGCCGGTCCACCTTGAGGCCCTGCGTCAACGGGTCTGGTAGCTCCATATCCTCAGCACAGCGTTGCGAAGCTGTACAAAACTTGGGATAATAGTGTGTGGGGGTACTCAAAAGGCATGGTAAGATGACCAAAAATACTGACAGCACTTTGAATATTACTAGTATTTTATTAGCTATTACTTAGTTCCGCCTAGGTATTAATTTGCAAAATTTATGTCATGAAAAGCTAATGACTCTCGGCATCTCGAAGATAGGGCTTGAATTTGTCTACCGCTTTCTGTGCACTAGGCGATATCGTGGGTGCAGAGATAAACAGTTCGAGGGACTCTTGCCATCCATAAGCCTTCTTGAGCCACTCAGTCAAGACTACTAAGAGAGAACTGTTCACTTTGATCATGTTTTCACTGTATAAATGAATCTTCAGTTTCATACAATCGAAATCCAGCATAGGATTCAGCACATGGAGGATAAATGACTGCCGAATAGGAGAAATATGCAGGTCTAATAGCTGGAACCCAAAGATGATACTGCCAGCACAACAAAGTATAAGATAAGCTGCATCATTCATGATATCAATGCAAGGCTCAGCGTTGAAATGCCACTCAACGGCCTCAATGCCTCCATTGGCCATCAGATACCCAAGACGCCCAGTGACCCGTTGGTGTCGCTCTGCGCCTACCGCGATATCATCATCAGTGTGAAGCGGAATGATATAAGAAAACTGAGGCTTTTGTGGATTAACATAGCGGATTTCGTCGAGCTCATAAAACACCTCAAGTTTAGCCCAGGTCCTGTCTTTCACGAGACCTTCAATTGGAAAAAGTTTATTCAGACACGGAGCAAACTCCTCAGCATCTCGAGTGTAAATATCATCGTGCGATGAACCTGACATACTGACTGGGAAAAAGATATTGAGAGAAGACAGATGAAATTTTATACCATAACAGCATAGAGTTTCGACCATTCATTATTATCATCTAACGGTACATTAGGTTCGGGGCAAACTAGATTGGGGCAATACATGATACTACCAATGTTTGATCCACAATGGTTTGTTAGACTATGAAATAAAAGTTAGATCGTTATGGGCATTTTCTAGAGGTCTCATGTCGACTAGCGTAAAAAAGCTGACCTTTTAGTGCAACATTGGTTGTGTGTCTTGAGACAAAATGAATTGTCTGCGTATAGTTACCCTCCCCCGCCCCCGTTTAATGTTTCGCCAGGGAAATTGGGGAAGTGAGGCTGGAGAACCTGAGAATGATAGACTTTTGTTAGGTAGTTAGGAAATATGACTAATGTGATGTCTGTAACTACAATCTCTTCATACCAAATTAGAATGGCCCGAGCGTTCATGGCGCTTGGGTAATCATGGACTCCGGAATTGACAAAAAGCTTCATAACTCATTGCAAGCCGTTATGGAATACGTCTCTTAGGGTCAGCTATAATGGATGTGGTTACATTAGATGGTGTAATTTACCAGAGCAAGGTGTCCTTTTTGTATTACCTGAACTAAGTACCAATGAACTTGGTTGTTGCGGGGATGGTCACCCATTAGCCACAGATTTCTGCGCAAGTTACGCCTGAATGTGGGTTCGCCTTGTTACTTACGGTGTGAACCTCTTGCAGCGCATGTTAATAATAATATGAACTGTGATTAGAGTCCATTGCCTAAGGCGAAGGAGGGCTACATCTAAATATATACACTTTCTTCCATGAATGTGCCGTACTGCCCACGCCAGTGAGGTAAAGATGGAGCAGTCTGTCCATCTAGCTAACCCGGGATTCCCATTCCGCCACCGCCATTTCTTTAACCTGGAGTCGGAGAGTTTCGATTCAGGGAATATCGTTAAACATGCACAATGCGCATCTACTCATGGTAAATATACTCCTATTTAAAGGTTGAATCATATATTTGTACAAGTCGTAAGAATAATCTATATATACAAGTTATTATTTTGGAGGCTGTATCAGCAACTGGTTACAATAAACGCCACGTTTAGCGCATGATATCTTGTAACGATCAATAGGCTGCTCTTCATAGCCTTCTAGAAGTATAGCATCGCATGCAATTGCCCCGCCCTGGACCTTGACCAGGGCATATTCCTTGCCGTCATCTCCTTTGCAAAATGCGTATTCCGCTAGAGATAAGTCTTTCGTAAGGTCATCTGGTGACGAGAACACTTCATTTGCATCTTTTAGATGATTGAGAATAATCCGACGGTTTTGTGTCAGCTTGTTCTTCCGATCCTTCTTCTTGGTGCAATAGATGTTCTGAAAAACATGTACAGCTCCAAGGGCACGGTGTTTGACAAGAATGCTTTCTAGTGTATCCTTGCTGAAATCAATTTGCTTACAAGTAGATGACAGCTTTGGTGCGTATGACTGCTTATATCCGGCGATATTGGGAGCGTCAGTAAATTCGCTGAGTTCATACATCCTGTTCTTTATCACATAGAGCAGGCTCTCTGCACCGATAGATGCAAGCTTTTGTGCTAAGGACGTAATGGTATCCTCTCGGTCAATGGGTATTTCATCGGTCTGGAAAAGGACCCGGCCCCGGTCAAACTTGGTGGGATGAATCGTCTGCACAGACACGCCTGTGAACTCATGTTTCCGTAACAATGCATGATGGATGGGGGCCGCTCCTCTCAGAGAAGGTAACAGTGACGGGTGGACATTTAGGCCACCAAACTTTACGCTTTGCAGGAACTCGCCGGGTATCATTTTACCGTAGGATACGGCGACTGCGAGATCGTAATTGTGTTTGGCCAAACCGATGATTTCGCGGTCGTTCTCGGCGCGAATAATGTCTACTCCATTTTGAGCCGCAAATTCTGCGGCGATGGTATCTTTAAGCTGAGACCTGCCCCGTCCCACCCGCTTGGGGGTCCTCGTAATGAGATCAATCGACCGAATCTGATCGCTTGATTTCATGTGACTATAAAGTCCCTTGAGAGACGCAAGGGAGAACTCATCGGTGCCAAAGAAGGCAATCTTGAGCGCTTCCGCAGGGGGGAGTCGTTGTACTGGCGGAACAGCACGAGAAGACAATGCCCGTTTGCCAATCCATCTTAGCAGGCCATTGCCCAGTCCTATTCTACCGAATACCATTTGGCATCGAAACCGTTGTTCCGGAGCGTAGTTGATCTCTAATTTTTCAAAGTATTTCATCCCGCGCGCTCCGCCTATCACCGTAGCCCATGACTGTGGCATGGAGGAAGTACTCCAATTACAGGGGAGAGAGGATTGGCCGTTAATTAGATGCCATTGTTAGTCGCTACGCTTGGATTCGGTCCTCCATTTTTTTGGTATAATTATAGGTTGTCACCTTAACCCCCGTTGGCCTCCCTTCGTAATGGACTGGTTGTTACGCATTGGGAGTTTGTAACCAGGGGTTTGTTACGCCAGATAGCGCTGCACCACTAAGTTTGTTACACCATAGCAAATATCTGAGCAAACGTGCTTGTTAACAGCCACTCACGTCCTTACTAAATAATCTTAGCGAGTTAAGTCATACTTACACACAGAAATATCATTTAACCTGCAAGTTATCAATATGCTGAAGATATGACCGTCAAATAAAACTCCATAAATATGAACTCTGGATAAAGGCTTTGGATGGTACTTACTTCTGTCAACGACGAAAGTAGCCTCATGAGCCGCACAGCCGCACAATTGAGACATGCAGATTGAACACAGCCTAGAATGGTGTCACAACGTACGCTATCGATTTCTACTCAGGGCCAGAATCAATCGAAAAACAAGTAGAGTAATATCATCGCCATTAAACCAATAACAGGAACAGCTGATTGTAACTCATAGCCATCTAAACCGGGCAATTATTACCCAGATGAGGCAGTGAACTTTAAAGTCTTACCCCACATAACTGCGCTCAGACGCAAAAAGGGGAGAGGGGGGTTATAAGCTCTCATACGCTCCACCGACTGAAACTTTAAGGAATACGGCTCCAGCACTACCGGTTGAACATTCCTGGCGAAATTTCTGCCCAGAGATATTTTCCTGCCCCTCGCGTGAGGCTTGGAAATTTGGTAGTTTTCGGTTGTGCACGCGCGGATGGTACATGTCAGGGGAAGTGCATATGAGAGCATCGAGTGGACAAGTCATCAACGCTATATATACGATACCCATTTGAGGACTGACCTTATTTCGCTCGTTGCAAGGGCCAAAAATAAAGACCAAAAAAGCTTGCTTTTGATGTATTTATAGATCCTAATAACAATGCCTAGTCGACAGTCTCAACTTACTCTGTCCCTGCTAGCATGCTTTCTGTCGGGTAAGTTTGCATCACCAACTGGAGTGGTCTCGACGACCACCAAAAATTTGGGCGGAGAACTAACTGAAGTGATACAGGGCTGGGATGCGGTACGTTGTACCTGTATTCGGCGTGGGCCCCACAAGTGGCATCGCGCCTATCGCTCAACGCGACGAGTACTTCGTTTATCGGCATGGTGGGCAACCTGGGGACCGCTTTGGCGGGTCCCATCGCCGGCTCGGTCGTCGACCGCAAGGGATTCCTGACCCCGATTCTGGTCGGCGGAGCGTGTACCTTTGTCGGTTATTACATAGTGCGCTACCTCTACAACATTGAACTGGGCTCTGTCCCCATCCTCGCGGCCGCTTTGCTGCTGGTGGGGCTCGGGTCCTCCTTTGCATTCTCCGCTGCCGTCAAGTGCGCAGCGGTCAACTTCCCCAAATCGCGGGGATTCGCAACGTCGGTGCCCATGGCGGCGTTTGGCCTGTCGGCGTTTGTCATTTCGTCAATTGCCTCTGTATCCGTCCCGGGGGACACGTACGGGTTCCTGACGCTACTCACGTTCCTCCCCGTAGCTCTGTTTGCGGTGGGCATCAAGTTTATCCGCAACATTCAGCCATATAACCCAGTGCCCCAGGAGGTTGAAATGAGTGAGCTGCGGCAGAGCGCTGAGCCGCACCACGATAAGCCCCCCGTGGACATTCGGGGCATGGCGCTGCTCAAAAGCAAGACTTTTTGGGCCCATTTCGCAGTTATGGGCCTTTTGTCGGGGGTCGGGCAAATGTACATTTACTCTTGTGGGTACGTGGCCAAGGCATTGGCATCTGCTAGTGCCACCAAGGTTTCAGAAGAGGCGCTACAGCAGATTCAATCGCTTCAGGTGGGCATCATCTCACTGAGCAGTTTCTCGGGAAGACTCATTAGTGGATCCCTTTCCGACTACATTACCCACAGGTACCAACTTCAGCGGACCTGGCTTCTAGTAGGCGGTGGTATAATTAGCATGCTGACCCAAGTAGCCGGTCTCATGGTCAGCGATCCCTCCCACTTGTGGATGCTTTCAATGGGTACGGGCTTCGCGTATGGGCTTTGCTATGGCGCGTACCCGACCATTGTCGGTGACTCGTTTGGCATGAAGAACTTTTCGCAGAATTGGGGCCTGTTAGCCCTCTCTCCCGTTGTCGCATCGTACCTGTTCAATATGTTGTTCGGGTACTATTATGATGTGAATTCTATCACAGACACGTCGGGAGCCCACTTGTGCATTCAGGGGAAGGCTTGTTACTCGAGCGCCTTCAAGGTTACCGTTAATGCAGCCATTATCGTTGTCTTTATCGCCCTCGAGATTATCATCTCCGGGCGCAAGAGAGCGCACTAGAATATTGAACGTTTATGACTAACTATATGTGTAATTCGGAGTTGGCAATATTACCTCTTGTCTAGGTGATCTTCGTTGCAACAACTGTAACTATTTTTTGTTACACTGTTGGGAACTATTGCATTGTAACGGAATACCCTAGCTGAGCGCCACGGCATGAACTAACCGCAGTAGGTTCGAGGGCCAGCCCGCGACCTATTCTACGCAACGAGCTGTGCTAAATTGCCTTGTAGACGAGTAGTCAATCTATGACTAAATGGTTTCGGCCCGATAGAGTACTAAATCGCTGGTGAAGACATAAATCACCGATCAGTGTCGGATCTCGGAACACAAAAATTAATCCCACGATGAGCGTTGATTCTGCGGCTGAGGAGCTCCAGAACCTGTCGCTACTGCCAAATCCAGGCGGAGAAACTGCCTCCGAGCTCATCCAGAAGCTCCTGGATGCTGAAAAGACCACTGCTAAGCGCGGGAAAGCTAAAAAGAATCTCTACCGGGTATGGGACCGTCAGACCCTCCTGGTTACAGGGTGGAAGTTCAACGAGTGGGACTATGGCAACGCCAATGTACAGCTTCCTACAAACGCCAGAGGGTTATTCACAATTGGGGACCGTATCGCCATCCGAGGGTACAACAAGTTCTTTAACGTTGGCGAAGTGGCAACGACTAAGTGGGAGTGGATCGAAAAGCACACCAAGGGGCCATACTATCTCACTAGCAAGGAGAATGGGTGCATTGTGTTCATTGCCGGGCTTAAGGATGGGACGTTGCTCGTTACAAGCAAGCATTCAACGGGCCCACGGGAAGGGGATTCCAACACGATGAAGAACCACTCGTGGGTTGCCCAACAGTGGGTAGAACGGCACCTCGCCAAGAAGGGTATTGAGAAGAAGACATTGGCCGAGGAGCTGTACCGGCTCAATGTCACTGCTGTTGGAGAGCTGTGCGACGACGACTTTGAAGAGCATGTTCTGCCGTACCGTGGGGACCGGGCCGGAATCTACCTCCATGGGCTTAATCTCAATACGCCAAAGTTTGCTACTTACAGCATTGAAGATACAAATCGACTCGCTCGGAGATATGGGTTCTTCGAGACTCCCTATACTGTCAAGGACGGTCTGGAGGAACTCAAAAGTTTCTTGGAGGAGTGTGCGGAAACTGGGTCCTGGAACGGAGTTGATATTGAAGGGTTTGTCATTCGGTGCAAGTACGAAGATGCTGGTGATTCTGGAGACTTTTTCTTCAAGTATAAGTTTGAGGAGCCCTATCTCATGTACCGTGACTGGCGGGAGCTCACTAAGGCTTACATTGGCGGCAAAGGGAGGTCGCAGCTGCGTATAAACCGACACATGGCGGCATCAAATCAATATCTTGACTTTGTTATCCCTATCCTGGATAATGATCCAAAGCTGCGTCAGCGGTACCAGTTATCCCATGGTATTATTGAGCTCCGGGAACGGTTCCTGGCGCATGTGAACAAGAAGGGGATTGAGCTCGCTGAGGCCGATGACGGGGCCGAGTCTGCCTATGTAGGCGTCACGAAATACGTAATTATGCCACTGGCGGTTATTGGATCAGGCAAGACGACATTGGGTTCTGCATTGAATCACCTGTTTGGGTGGGGCCATGTTCAGAACGACGAGCTCACCGGTAAGCAAAAGAAGTTGCATCTCATTAGAGGGGCCATCAGCTGTTTGGATGAGAGCGACGTAGTCATTGTCGACCGTAATAACCACATGTTCCACGAGCGTGAGCAGATTATCAACGATATGCGCGACCATCGCGCAGGACTCAAGTTCATCTGCCTCAACTTTTGCCCGGACAATGTGTCGCGCGATGACCTGTGGCGTATTACACGGGCCCGAGTTACGAGCAGGGGCGACAATCACTCTACAATTCAGTCCTCCCACTATGATGAGCGTAAAATTGATGGTATCTGCAGTGGATTCTTCAAGCGACTCCAGCCATTGGCTCCGCAGAAGTTCCCCGACAGCGATTTTGATCTCGTCATTGACCTAAATGTTGCAGACGGATCCCGAGCCAACTTGGAAAAGGTGGTCAATGCGCTGCGAGAAAAATATCCATCAGTTGTCCGCGAAGTCTCCACCAAGGAGCTTGATGATGCAATTGCGGTAGGACTCGCCTACAAGGCCAAAGATGTGGGTCTTTTTGGCAAGCCCAAAGACACAAAAAAAGGCAATGGGACAGGGAAGGCGGGCACAAAAGACCAAGACGCTTCTAAGAAGCCCAAGGTCATCTATTATAACATCAGCATCCAGCTTCCAAACTACAAAAAAGTTCCCGAGCTAGTTGATGCATTCTTTGCTGCAAACCCAGAAAATAGTGCGTTTTGGTACGAGCTCAAGGAGTCTGGTATTATCAATAAGGCGTTTCATACTACCCTAGTGCATGCTATGGGCAAGAGCGACCGGGAAAAGGAGCTATTTGCGCATTACAAGAACAAGTACAATGATTCTCTGTCAGAGTCTGCCAAGGCAGGTGATGGTAACATACCTCTGCCTGCACATGCTGAAGTGAAGATTGTGTCAATTGGGTTCAACTCAAGGGTTCTTGCTCTCGGGGTTGAACTCATTGACACTCAGGGTCATGCCATTTCAAGCGCAGCAGCCCATCCTCATATTACCGTGGGGTACATTTCTGGGGCCAAGCCGTTTGAATCGAACGCAATGTTTGCAGATCCTTCTTCGACCATTTTGAAGTGGAACATTGAACCCTCTCTGCTAACTAACCAGCAAGTTCATGCTTTCCTTTAGATATAAATTTGCATATTCATTCAACGCTAATAGTTGCTATTGAGGGACCTATCTTATGTCTATGGTGTGCTGGAGGGATGGCCCTCAAAACTCTCTGTACAGGTTCTCAAAAAGATAAAGTAGACATAACTCGTTAGACTATATTACAAGTGGATTTACTCAAGCTTGCCCTTGTTGACGACGAAGCCCTCGAACGCTGCAATGGCAGCGTAGAGTCGGTTCTCGGCCTCCTCAAAGACAAGCGATCGCTCAGAATAGAACACCTCATCGTTGACCTCCTCAGCGTGTCGTGGAAGGCAATGCATGAACTTCCAGTTCTTGTTGGCAGCCTCAGCCATTTCGTTAGTAACCTGATATCCAGCAAACTGCTTCAGTCGGAGGGCCTGTTCCTCCTCCTGGCCCATGGAGATCCAAGTGTCGGTGACAATAATGTCGGCGTTCTTGACGGCAACCTTAGGGTCGGTGGTGAGCTCCAAAGTGGAGCCAGACTCATCAGCGGCCTTCTGGACAATGTCGACAATCTCCTGGCTCACTGGGTACTCCTTTGGCGTGGCGGCAGCCACGTTGATGCCGGACTTGGCGCAGGCAATAGCCAGATCGTGGAGCACATTGTTAGCATCGCCAACCCAGGCAACCTTGAGGCCCTTAACCTCGCCAAAGGTCTCTCGGATGGTGGCCATGTCAGCAATGGCCTGCAGTGGGTGGTACTTTTCGCACAGAGCGTTGATCACTGGCACGGAGGAGGTTGCGCACAGCTCCTGAATGTCGCTATGAGGACCGACTCGAGCAACAATGCATGAGGTCATGGAGGAGATGACCTTGGCGGAGTCGTACATGCTCTCGTTAACACCGAGCTGAATGTCGTCCTTGCCCAGGAACATTGGGTGGGCACCAAGGTACTTGCAGGCACCTTCAGTAGAGATTCGGGTTCGAGTAGATCGCTTGTTGAAGATCATGGACACGACCTGGCCGTCCAGCGGCTTGCCGAGAACCGCGTCCTTGTACTGGCCATTTCGCACGTTTTGCTTGTGGTGCAGAGCCTTGGTGACGAGGCTGTTGAGCTCAGCAGAAGTGAGATCGGCGATCGAAGTCAAATGTCGAGGCTTAACCTTATTGAACATTGCTAGAAGAGATGGTCGCATAATGAAGAAGAAAAAATTGCCAATTTATGTATCGCTCTTTATACTGCCGATAGCCCGGTTTTTGCCTGTGTATGCGTATAAAACAACCGTTTCGTCGGGGTTTTTAATACACCCGTATTCAATAAAATGAGTAATAGTGTTTGGTGGGCATTTTTCTCCATGATTGAGTCAGACCCGCGCATCTCCGGCATATATTGCATCCGTCATTAGTACCCAGGGGGATTTAGGTCCGTGGAAAAACTTTCGGCTAGGGTTATTCCGAGCTATCGGATCAACTTTTTTTTTTCGTCCTTTTTGATATATTTTGTCAAAATCAAAGATAGGAGAAAGTTGAAGAACGGTGGAGCTAATGCGGGGAGGGGGAATACGCGAGATCAGACTTGCTCTACCCGCGACAGCTGGATTTGTTGGTGTGCCTGTTCAACCTGCATAGCGGTTGCGTCTACTGAGATTTGAAGTTGCTCCTGCCGGTGGGTGATCTCATCGAGGGTTGCCTCCGCGGAACCAATTTCTTGATTAATTTTTTCCGCTTCGGTCTCTAGTAGTTGCCGAAGTTGATTCAGCTTGTTAGCCATCGCTTGGGCGCCTAAAACCGGTTCCATCTCAGGAATACGACTTGTTTCCGCGGCAACCATGGTTGTCGACCTAGCCCCAGTGGTCTTCCGCAGCTGGCTCAGGTACCACTCATCGTCGGACTCACTCGTTGCTCCAGACTTGTCATCTTCAATGACTATTTCCTCTGGGACGCTCTCGTCGTCCTCGATGACTATTTCTTCTTTGATACCTTGAGACTGGCCAGGGCTCAGCGGAATGAAAGACTCATTCTCATTGGCGGGGGTCCCCTCTTCTTTAGGAATGTACTTTTCATTTTCCGCTTTGAGATCATCCAGATATTCTTTCTCCTTCTTGGATTCTGTTAGAGTTTGCTGTTGGACACCCAGGTTCTTCTTGCGTCTGGCATGAATGCTCATATTGCCCGACTTTTTGAGCTTGAACGTTAATCCTTCGTCATCTTCGTCGTCCTATTTGGTATTGTTAGTTCTAAAAGCCTCTACTCCTTTGGATCAAAGTACTTACCTCGAAACTGGCGCGTATGACCTTTGATTTGGCTTGGGCCTTGCCACCTCGTTTTTTAAATGTAGCTGAGCGGTTAGAAAATTTCAAATTAGTTAATGGCGACGTACCTTTTGATTTAGGAGGAAGAAGCTTGGGTGCAGTTTCATCTTCGCTTTCGCTCTCGTGGAGCAACACTCGAGGCTTCATTGGATCAACACTGGTCGTATGAATCGAATAGAGATAGTGAGATTGTGATATGTCCGTGCTGGTATATACCAGTATGCGGCTTTTCGCTATTCATCACCAGCTAGTAGTATTTACTGATAGCAAAATGTGATTGAGTTTATTAAATTCATTATAATACGCTGATTCCTTCATATTAGTTTATCTGTTTATCAGGCTATCGCATTAATTGAGATGTAAAAATGGATACCCAATGAGTAAATATAGGGTACTACTGTTACCACAGAACAGTGGTATTAAGCTCCATTACTACATTATTGGACTCAATTGGATTTGTGGACATGTACCTTTCCTTAAACTATTACCACTATAGTATATCCATTACGATAGATATCGAAAATAGATAAAAAAATAGATAAACTTAAACCGAAGAGTCAATTCGCCAATTTGAATTCTTTTCAGGTCCCCTACCCCATAAAAATATTGTGAGTTGGAGCTAAACCTGTTAGCTAAAAATCTAAATATCATTTAGAATTCTATATCCCCCTTTTCAAGGGGTTTATTTAGTTTATAGATCGAATCAGGTACAGCAATTGATATGGAGTTATTTTTATCTCTTTTTTTTAAAGGAGTAATTTTTAAATTTGTACAGGTACTTTACCTCAATCGAATTCATTATAAATTCATTTCAAATGCCTGTCAATTCTTTTAATTCTTTTTCTCTTTTTTCTCTCCTTTTCTTCTTCCTCGAATGCCATCGAGTTCATCAAAAGCAATGAAGCGTTTAGTGGATTTGGTGGCTGTGGGGTTGGCTCTAGCTTCTATTGTCGTAGAGGCATCGCCAATGCCCCAGAACGAATACACTGATGTGTTTACCGAAACCGAACTTGACCCAGGTTTTGGTCAGACAATTTTTGACCCCCCTTATACTATTGTACCTCCATCGTGGACCGACACCTACACTTCGGAACGAACCACAAAAACCACCTTCGTCGACTACACGGCTGGCTACACTGATTTCCCCAAACCAACCCCTATGGCACCTTTCCCGTCGTACACATTTGAGGTTTCTGGATATCTGACGACAACCTTCACGTCTCGAATCACTACAACAGTCACACGGTCTCCGTTATTTGGCACAGAGTGGATGCCATTTCCTACTGCTACCGATGATCCCTACTTTTCCGAGGTATCGTCAGTAATGGCTACCGCTACTCCTTCGCCCGTACCGGATCCGTTTACCTGGAGTCCCAATCGACCTGATTTTGTATGGCCCTCGTGGATGGCAACCGATACTGGCGCTAGCGTGCCTACTCTTTACCCAGGCATTCTTCCACCACCTATCATGCCCGAGCCCACGTATGGCCCTCCAATTTCTCCGCCGCCACCACCACCACCACCTCCTCCTCCACCATCATCATATCGACCATTGCCGCCACCAGTCGATACTCCAGTTCCTCCTACCAATCCACCAAATCGACCCAAAACCCGTCCACAGGGCAGCGGATATGACAATTTCTCGATTCTCAAGAACCTCATGGAGGCTCCAACCGAGATTGATCGAATCGATATGCTCAATCGGTTTGATGGCAATGCGGCGTTTGTTTTTGATTTCAATGAAGCTCCTGCTTCTGCAATTTCCAGTAACGTAGCTGGATCGGTTGTTAATGCCAATGGTGAAAACTTCCCCGCTGTGTTTGGCACTGGCATGTCCATGTCCATGTTCAATTTGGAGCCTTGTTCCATTGTTGTACCACGGTCCTCGCCACGCGCAGAAGAGTTTATGTTTGTTATTCAGGGTGGGATTGAGACGCAGTTTGTTGGCGAAAGTGGCTCTCGAGTGGTATCCAATCTTGTGCGACCACACCAGGGTAGTGTATTCCCTCTGGGGTCCTTCCATTTTGAGTTCAACCCCACTTGTGCCCCGGCTATCTTTATCAGCTCGTTCAACTCTGACGATCCCGGTACGACAATTGTTGCTCAGAACTTGTTTTCATTTGAAAATAATGCCGTTTCGCCAGCTCTGGGCTTTGCCACTCTGGCCGGCTCTGATATTGATTCAATGCGCGGTACAATTCCAGCTGATATGATTACTCGAGTTCAATCGTGCATGAATGCCTGCAACATGGCTACAAGTCAATTTTCAAAGCGAGATAGTATTCCTGAGGAAGCGAATATAGTCTCTCAGCCCCAGCAACAGCCGCAGGAGAAGGTAGTTGAAAGCAGACCAGAGGAGAAGGCTGTTGAAGGCAAACCAGAGGAGAAGGCGGTGGAGAATAAACCTGCTGACGGGGATATGGCTCCTAAGGATAACATGCAAATCAAGCAACGTCCACCAAGAAGACGACGACGACGGGGCAGCGACGCTTATCGACAGGCTGGCCGACGAAGACCCCGAAGTCGACGGCCAGAATACGACTACGACTATGATTACGACTATGATTATAACTATGATTACGACTACGAGCCAGATATGTATGAGAGACGACCGGCTGGACGAGGAGCAAATAGGGCTGCAGACTATGACTATGACATGGACTATGAACCGGCGACTCCCCGACAGGCGGTGCGGCGACCAACTCGATCTTCTTACCGAAGCTCTAAGGGGGTTGCCGGCCGACGAAGTTCGCGTCCTGTTCGTGAGCGACAAGCTATGATGGATGATCGTTTGGATAGTCGAGTACCCCAGGAGCGATATGGAGGACGAGGCACTATGCGGAACTCTACTGCTGGGTATCCAACTCCAGGCCGACAGCAGCGACAGCGAGCCGCCCAGCCGAGACGAAGTGCTCAACGGGGTGGTCGAGCTAATCGACAGCAACAGCAGCAGCAACCATCGTA
>JAKTQL010002533.1:159072-169797 GCA_030558815.1 Blastobotrys malaysiensis | reverse complement strand
AAGGGGGGTTGCCGGCCGACGAAGTTCGCGTCCTGTTCGTGAGCGACAAGCTATGATGGATGATCGTTTGGATAGTCGAGTACCCCAGGAGCGATATGGAGGACGAGGCACTATGCGGAACTCTACTGCTGGGTATCCAACTCCAGGCCGACAGCAGCGACAGCGAGCCGCCCAGCCGAGACGAAGTGCTCAACGGGGTGGTCGAGCTAATCGACAGCAACAGCAGCAGCAACCATCGTACAAGGAAATGAATGGTTACGATAATTATGATGCTCCACGGGACAACAAGAACTATGGCAATGGAATGGACGAGTATGATTATATGGAGAATGATTTCAACAATAATTATAACGGCAATCGACAAAACAGTCGACAGGGCAACCAAGGTAACCGGCAGAACCAGAATAACCGACAGAACAATCAGGGAAGCTGGCAGAACAACCAAAACAATCGACAGGGCAATCAGAACAATAATCAGAATGGGTATCGAAATGACAATTATAACGATGGTCAGCAGATCAACCACAAGCCACAGCAGAACAGTCGAAATGGTGGAGCCGTGTCAAGACCAGGTGCTCAGATCAATCAACCCGCCAAGGCTCCACAGGACCCCAACTATGTGCCTAATCGACAGGACAGTAATCGAGTTGAATACAATCCTGGACATGCTCCTCCAGCTCAGACACAGCCTGAGGCTGGCCGTCCACATTGGTACTATGACCGCGTCCCGTATCCATATGAAGAGGACGATGATGATGAGGATTGTGACGAGGATGAAGAAGAAGAAGAGGATTGTGATGATGAGGACTACAACAATGGTGATGAGGACGATGATGAGGACTGTGACTGCGACGACACTATTCTTGCGGCTGTCCAGTTCAATTCTACGTCTATGATTGCCAACATTACTCTTCCAGTTATCAATGGGACGCGTATTTTGTAATTCATTTCTGGACTTGTTTTTAGTTAGGTAGGAAATTTTTTTATACATTTTATTTAAAATACGGACTATTATTGGATCTCACCTTGATGAATGAGTTTTCTGTCGGGCTATTGGCAAACTTTGGTGAGAAAATCAATCTGCTCTGCCCTTCCAGAATTTGTTACTTCAATCCAGTCCCCTCTCACATTAGATGGAGACTCTAATCAATATTTTTTTTATCATTTAATCCTATGTGATGGTTAGAGATGTACGATTGAAACAGCTAGTTATTGATTACGTATGCACGTATTTGAGCAGTTGAATCAGCCCTTGTTCAATCTACAACCTCCTCCCGTTAACCTGTGACGGTGTCACCTTGTTTCATCATCAAAGATTGGTGTCTCGCCTACCGTTGAGTATACGTGTTATCCAAGACCCTGGAAAGGAAACCACCGTGTTGATATTTCACATGTTGAATTCCATCTTACGAGTTGAGCACAAGCCGATAGCTGACGGACAAATAGGAAAGTAAATAGAAGAATTAAATATAGACGCGGTACGAAACAATTAATCTGAGATATCCTTTCGCTCCCATCCCTCTGGCTTCATAACGTGGATATTCTTGTTTGGCTGGGGTCGGGATCGGTCAGTGACAAGGGCGAATGGGTTTCGGTCCAACTTTTGGTTGAGGTTGCCCAGAGTGTGATTGACCTCTCGATGCTTAGCCTCGTCAGCCCGCACATAGTAGAGTAGATCCAATAGAGTCGCAGACTCTGGCATATGCCAGTACTGGAGCGCAATGTCAGGGACAGGGGTCTTGGACCATTCCGGATAGAAGCCCTTCTCAATATCATTGATGCATCGAGTGTAAGTTCGGACCGCCTCCTCTTCCAGATAGCCAACGAATCGGTGGCAGATCTTTGGGTTGATGAGGTACGAAATGAAAAACGTGTTGAAGAAGACACCCTGGGCACCCAAAAGCATAAGCCTCATCATCCATCCGGGTTTTGTCATCTTGATAAAAGTCAGCAAGTGCATTCGCTCATTGTAAGCCTCTTCCAACAGGGTCTCGATCCAGGCCCGGTCTCGTCGCAGCAATCGCAGCGAGTGGAGATGTCGAATCATCCCCCCAGCCATTCCAGGCACACCGGCAATACTCTCCAAGAATACAAACCGCTGGAGCCACTTCTCCGGGGTCAATCGGTACGCAACGTCGTCCTCCTTGCCAGGCGGGGGGTGCTTGTACCCGGTGACCCAGTCAAACGAGGACCGTACCACCTTGAGGAAATTGTACGCGAACCGATCTGACATGGAGTGGGTGGGCCGGTGGGTCACATCAACTGTCTTCATATCCTCAACAGTAAAGTCTGGGTGTCGCCATCCCGAGCTGAGGAAGTAATTGTGCTTCTCCTTCTTGAACAGATCTCCCCGACCCGAGGTCTTGTCAGAGTCTGCCAGTGTTTGGTGATTGTGCTGGTGGCCCTCCTTGTGCGAGTCCGATTGCTGCGTAGTAATTGTGTCCTTACGAGTGGACGAGGTTGAGATTGGAGCCACGGCGCGCATTCGCAGCACCTGGGGGCCAGCAAGGCCAACTACGCGGTTGTACTTGAACATAATCCTGTTGACCAATTGACCCGGAATGCTCAATTGACAAGGAATAAGGGGGAATTTTGGCTTTCTTTAAACAGTAAACAAAGGATTGGCCAATGACTGTAGAGCTAAATACGTTTACACAGGCAGCGAGAACATGGGCCTTATATACCCGTCCCCAGGGGCCCTTTCACCCTCTTCAAACAAAGCTTGTCAGGGTCTTCTGCGGTTGCCTTTTTGGACACAATGCACCCGTGTAGCGGGGAGCCGATCTCTAGAAAGACCAAAACCAAGACCCACCACCCACCAGCGCGGCCAGCCGCATGGCTGGGATTTCCCCTCTCCGATAGCCGGTTTCAATTGGCATGCGTTGAAGGAGTTGGCAAGGGGCGGACTTAAAGCTTGGAGTAAGGGAACCGAGCTTCCGGGAAGTTTTCCTTGAGCTTTGCAAACTGTGCGGCTCTGAGCCGCTCGTAGTCGGAATCGGAGAGCCGCGCGCGACGCGCAATATCGGACTGGATCTGTGAGCCGCGTGCGGCTCGTTTCTCAATGAAAGGTACCATGCGCGTAAACACCTCTTCTGGCATGGTGAACGGGAAGAGGTGCTCGGCAGTGTCGAGCTCGCCGAATGTGCAGTGGCGTAGGTGTTTTATGGCCAGGTCGGACGAAATTCGTGGATTGAACCCGTCCTTGGCCGGAGCCAGATAGAGCACCTCGCAGGGGACCAGATCATAGTAGGTGTACACCTCGTGGCCCACTACAGAACTGCTCGAGTAGTACACGGACATGATGTTGCGTGTCGGCGTGGAAAAGCTCGTGGTGCCGTCGTCGTTCTCTCGTGCGGCGCCCTGCAAGAAGGACTCCTGGATCTCCGGATGGAAGCTTCGAGCAATACCCCGAGATTTCATGTAGGTCATGAATTGCTCCTTGGACTTGAAGTTTTCCACGAGCTGTTTTTCGGCCTTGCCAAATATTTTCTTGTGGACGTCTCGCACATGGGGTTGATCCAGAGATTTGAGATCCCGCCATGAGACAGGATCAAACACAATGACCGAATCTACTAGAGCTGGTTGGAGCGCAGAGGCCATGAGACTCATGGTGCCGCCTAGCGAGTGGCCAATAAGGATGGTTGTTCCGCTGAGCTTTAGTGACTTGAGCAGGGCTATCAGGTCCCATGCCCCATCCTGCCACACGGCGGCCCACCCAAGGTTCTCTTTATTCTCCGCGTAGGACTCTCCGTGATTGGCAACGTCCCATGCTGCGACGGTGCCAATGCGCTTGCCAAACGTTTCAAAGACCCGCTCAATGTACCACTCCCAGATCTCCTTGCCCATGCCGTTGCCGTGGGAGAAGATAATGTTGACTCGCTCCTCCGGGGCCAGTTCGCATTGGTTCTCGGGGCGGGGGTCTCTGTAGAGGTTGTATACGATTTTTAGAGGCTTGGAGGGGTCCCTGACACAGTAGTCGTTGAACCGCGGCGAGTTGCCGTCGGTCACGCACCGCTCTTTGGTCAGAAAAGTCATTCTACGAGGATATCTGGGGTAGCTCTATTAGTTTACTGGAGTCTAATGGACCTGGTGGCCAGGGAGCCGCTTTATAAATGCAAGGTTGGGTGCTTCGGTCCCGGGTTTCTAATCACCACATAGTACTACAGCCGAGGTCACCCCCGGCTCTATGCACCCCACATGGATGCCCACAATTTCACAAGCGGGCGATGGTGCTATATTGCGACCATACACTGTTGCTGAAAGACCTTTGAAACACCGAGGAACGGAGTATGGTAATTTCCGATCCGAGTAATTACAGAGACGTGCTTTAAAGTGTGTTATAGCGCCATGTCGTATACACTGGGGTGCCGCTGAAATGAACCGTTTCTGCAGGTCCTATGGGGGCTTCCGAGGACCGGCGTACAGTAATTTCCGACTTCCGAGTTGGTCGCCTACCTACGAGAGTAGGAGCGCGACGAGTGGGATGGAGATGGAGACCGCCTAGATCGATGCCGTCTGTCGTCGCGGTTGGATCTGTCATCATCTCGTTTTCGGTAGTCTCGATCGTCGCGTTTTCGATAGTCTCGAGAGTCGCGCGAGCTGCGATAGTTATATCTTCTCGAGTCGCGACTACTTTTGTCTTTTGAGTCGCGGCTTTTGTCTCTCGAGTCCCGATATCTGTCATCTCGGTCTCTTCGATATCTGTCGTTTGAGTCGCGATCTCTTCGATATCTGTCGCTTGAGTCGCGATCTCTTTGACGTCTGTCTCGCGAATCTCGATCTGTCGAACTCGCTCTTGTAGAACTAGCGCTCGTGTCTTCTGGGTCATCGACTGGGTTTCCGTCCGAGTCTACCTGGACCACAGGAATATACGTCTTTTCCACCCGTGTAACCCTCCTGGAGGCTCCTTTCCCCCACGCCCCCAATTCCTCACCCGGCCGCTCTAACGGCTTGGCACCAAGCCCTAGCAGCGCCTGACGACGATTTGGAGCAACCTTGTAGTCTGTTGACGGCTGTGGAGCCGATTTGTTAGCACGTTTCTCCATTCCTCGCAAAATAGCAGCCCCAAATCCTTCTATTGGAACTCTCTGGTACACATCCAATCCTGGCTCGTCTGGGCGGTCGTCAAAGTCTCTCTGGAATGCCTGTTCTTCGTCGAGCACTGGCACTTCTTCGAGATCCTCGTAGTTGTCTCCGCTTATCAGCGCCCTCCGCGCCGTTTCCTCCACCGTAAGCTTTTCTTCCCCTTTAGTTTCGCCCTTATCCGTAGGCGTTTCCCGCTTTTCAATCTTATTCAGGCCGTATTCGATCTGGGGTTCCGGTGCTTCGGGCTTGATCTCGGCTGATTTGTATCCGTAGACGCGCTTCCGCACGTTCTCACGCCAGTTCTCGTTCGATTTGAGCTCGATAACCAGCTCCTCCTCCTTCTCCTCGTATCCGTCCGTGCGTCCATGCTCATCGATAGCGGTCGCCGCAACCTTGTGATTGGTGGTGTCTTCATCATCGGAGCCAAAGTTAAGCCCCTTGACCACTTTCTTCCGCCTCTCCTGCCGGTTGATACTGATATTGATATCTGACATGGCCAGTCCTGAACGGTGGAGGGTCCTTGGTGTTTAATAGCGCACAGATCTGTGGTGATTGGTCCGTCGTCGGTCGGACCTTGGGATCAAATCTCCAACCGGCAGGGTCTCTACTATCCAATGATCCGAAGATTACCAGGCTGTATCGGCCTGAGGCACCACCCTGTGGGGATATACACGCGTCCCAGCGCCGCCCTGTCGCGATGGGGCTTTGGCGTGCGAGGATACTCGGTAGAGCCGACCCCCCACAAGTCCGGGCTGGACGAGATCAAGAATAAGCCCTCGGACCAGGACGCGCGGCGGTCCGACATGTCCAAGTGGATGTCCAAGAAGATGGACGATATACAAGCCACGGTATTCATGGCTGGGAAGACGCTCAACGACGTGACCGGATACAGCGCCATTGAGCGCATCAAAAAGTCCATCCAGGAGCAGGAGAAGCGGCTGGTGGAGGCGCGGCAGCAGGTGCAAAAGTGCAAGGAGACCTACTCGGAGGCGATTGCGAGCCGGTCCAACTCGCAGCGTGAAGTTAACGAGCTACTCCAGCGCAAACACAATTGGTCCCCGGAGGACCTCCAGCGGTTCACCGACCTGTACCGCAGCGACCACACCAACGAATTGGCCGAGAAGGAGGCGGAGGCCCATCTCTCCGAGGCGGAGAAGGAGTTCGAGGAGCGCCGCCAGGAGATTACCAAGCTCATTAGTGCGCGATACCACGAGGAGCAGATTTGGAGCGACAAGATCCGCCACGCGTCCACCTACGGCACGTGGGTGCTCATGGTGTTCAATATTGTGCTCTTCATGGTCGTTCAATTGGGGCTCGAGCCGTGGAAACGGCGCCGGCTCGTGGGGTCCTTTGAGGACAAGGTCAAGTCTGCATTAGAGACCGCCAAGCAGGAGGAGATCACTCAGACTACCGAGTTTTTTGAAAGCCATCTCTCCGAGTACCAGAAGATGGCCACCCCGGCCCCCGCTGACGATCCGGCCCCGCCGTTAGAATGGCGGTCGTTTGCGTCCCGCGTGGGTGCCAGCATCCAGGACGACTCCCTGGCCATTGCCACTCGGCCCATAGAGCTCGTCACCACCGTCGGCGTCGCGGCCCTCCTCGGCGCTTCCATTGGCTCCCTCATCACCCTTGCATTTAAATAGACGTTATCAATTGCATTCGCAACTCCTCCGCAGTAGAGCTCGTTTAATTACAACAATAGGGGGTTCTGCCCTCTATTCACTCTACGAAATGGCAATCATTTGGTATTGTTATATGAGGGCTGGCCCTCGAACTCTTGTTTAATGTCAACGATGGGGGTTGTGGCTTGTCGCTGGGTCTAATCAACTGACCAACAAGGGTAGGCCAAGGGAGAAGAGTGGACTGTCGACCACCGAGGATCGTTAATTTCAATGGAGAAAACAGCTGCTTTATATATTTTTAGAGCGGTGATTACACAGCGCGCAGTATCACTACTCGACCGGTGTTGTATGGTACAACAGCTGATCTGTAATATGTCTGCCATTGAGTACTGAGGTACAGCTACAATTGTTACAGGTACACTTGCTACCTAGTATCGACTAGAGATTGGATTGTAGTTCAATTGACCCGGGTACCGTAGACTAGAGTTGGCCGAGGTATCTAGATAATCGCGATACTAATACCAGTAGTAGATTATAATCTTTGATTAGAGTCCATTGCCTGAGTTACATTGACGACACAGATACCAGCCTTGATATTTAATAATCATTGACTTCACCCATTGGGCGGTCTACAAAATCAATGACAACCATTTAGTATTATTCGAGGGCCAGCCCTCGAGCTCCCGTAGCTGGGGGTTCCCCCCAGACCCCCCTTACACAATTGGCTACGGGGTTCTAGGGGCGGAGCCCCTGCTACAGGGGGTCTGGGGGACTGGTCCCCCAGGGCAATTGCACAAAGTGTGGAGTCTCCTAGTTGGAGATTTTTCGTTACACATTTGTTACGCAACTGTTGGGAGTTTGTTACACGTAACAATACCGTAGCCGCTGTAGCGTGTTCGAGGGCCAGCCCTCGAACTCCCGTTACAGGGACTCCGCCCCTAGGCCCCGCTGAGTTCAATTCCTCCAGGCAGAACCCCAGGGACTGGTCTACCAGTCTAGCCTGGTTACGAGTCGTGTCGTTACGGTTGGCAGGGCGATAGCCGTGCGGCGGGTGGCGAGATGAGATTGGGAGAAGATGACAGCGGCGGCACAACACTGTGACAGTAACGACAATGGAAGAGCTAGGCATCAAGACGAGCGGGGCGGCTGTAACGAGCAGCAAGCGGCCTGTAGCGGAGAAGAAGGACCTGTACAAGGCGCTCAAGAAGCTGGAGCGGGAGTACGAACTGCTGGTGTTGCAGGAGGAGTACATTAAGGACGAGCAGCGGCACCTGAAGCGGGAGCTCGTGCGGGCCCAGGAGGAGGTGAAGCGGATCCAGTCGGTGCCGCTGGTGATTGGCCAGTTTTTGGAGCCCATTGACACGCACACGGGCATTGTGTCCTCGACGACGGGGTCGAACTACGCGGTGCGGATCCTGTCCACGCTGGACCGGGAGCTGCTCAAGCCGTCCTCCTCGGTGGCGCTACACCGGCACTCCAACGCGCTGGTGGACATTTTGCCGCCCGAGGCGGACTCGAGCATCACCATGCTCGGGGCGGACGAGAAGCCCGACGTGACGTATGCCGATGTGGGTGGGCTGGACATGCAAAAGCAGGAGATTCGGGAGGCGGTGGAGCTGCCATTGACCCAGTTTGAGCTGTACAAGCAGATTGGCATTGATCCGCCGCGGGGTGTGCTGCTGTACGGGCCTCCCGGTACTGGTAAGACCATGTTGGTCAAGGCGGTGGCGAACAACACGACGGCGTCCTTTATCCGGGTCGTGGGGTCCGAGTTTGTACAAAAGTACCTTGGCGAGGGTCCGCGAATGGTGCGGGACGTGTTCCGACTGGCGCGGGAGAACTCGCCGTCAATTATCTTCATTGACGAGATTGACTCGATTGCGACCAAGCGGTTTGACGCGCAGACCGGTGCCGATCGTGAGGTGCAGCGAATTCTGCTCGAGTTGCTCAACCAGATGGACGGGTTTGACCAGACCTCCAATGTCAAGGTGATCATGGCCACCAACCGAGCGGACACGCTGGATCCGGCGCTGATGCGGCCGGGGCGACTCGACCGGAAGATTGAGTTCCCCTCGCTGCGGGACCGGCGAGAGCGGCGGCTCATTTTCTCGACAATTGCATCCAAAATGTCCCTGGCTCCGGAGTGCGACCTGGACTCGCTCATCATTAGAAACGACCCGCTCTCGGGCGCGATTATCGCAGCCGTCATGCAGGAAGCCGGGTTGCGGGCGGTGCGTAAGAACCGGTACGTGATCCTCCAGTCCGATCTCGAGGAGGCTTACAGCAGCCAGGTCAAGCTCGGCAACGACAAGGACAAGTTTGAGTTCTACAAGTAATCTGTGTATAGTAAATCGCGGTACTAGTTCAATCGAACGCGTAACGGCTCGTACGGGGTTCTAGGGGCGGAGCCCCTGCTACAGGGGGTCTGGGGGACTGGTCCCCCAGGTAATTGCGGCATGTTATACCAATAAATTACCAGTCTAGACGAACGAGCAGGAAGATGAGAACCACGTAAGAAGCAATGCTGGCGAGTCCGAGCAACAGCACAGTGTTCCCGCCAGTGGCGAACTTGGCGCGGTAGTCGTGGTTGAGCACGAGCTTGGTCTCTGCTGAACGTCTATATAATGCTATGAACATGACCAGCAGTCCGTAGACTGTAAAAGCGGTCCCGATGGGGAGGAAGCGGCGGTCAAACAGCTTCAACACCACCAATGCTACGACATTAGCTCCTTCAAGCTATACTACGAGATACTCACCAAACGACAATTGACTAAGGGCCGTGCGCAGATAGGCGCCCTCAAAGGTCCGCTGCATGGCTAAAATGACATTAGTCCCCCCTCTACCCGTCACAGTGACATACCCCTGGGCTCGGTTAGTTCTACATCTCACAACAAACACTACACACCTCATGTCCAGCCGACCATCCCGCGTCAGGCTCAGGTACTGTCGCACGCTGGGTCTTCTTCTCCTGGGCCGTGCCATACTTTGGTCTCTACAGTTTGGTCTCGATGGCTAGCTCGCTTGCGGCTAATGGTGGGGTGCGCGGCACCCGTAAAGTGAAACACCCTGTGCGGCTTGTCTCTCAACTATACGAAGCGTAGTACATTCGTCACAACTGGCCCGCCTTGGAAAGACGGCCAATGAGGTCCTCAATCTGCTGTTTATACATGGTTTTGATGTCGTCGACGTCCGCCTTGAGCTCCTCGACCTGCTCCGACTTCTCGCCCAGCATCTCCAAGGTCGTCTGCTCCCGCTCCTGCATCGCCGCGACCTGGGCTTCGAGCTCCTGGACCTTGGTCTTGTAGTTGCCAGACTCTTCCATTTCCTTCATGAGATCAACGAGCTGGGAGCACGCCTCGTCCTTCTGCTTGCGCTCTCGCCCAAGGTCCTCCTGGACGCTCGCCAGCTCCGACTCGAGCCGCCGCACGGTGGCATTGAGTTTGCCGACCAGGTGTATACTCGGGCCCCCAGAGGACTTGCCGAGAGTCAGCTGGGTCGAAGTGTCGCCGTTGCGGTGTATGTGGCGGTCGTCAAAGTACTCGTCAGCCACCGAGGCACTATCGTCCACTTCAATGCTACCTCGCTTGAGGTCCCCGTAGTCCTCACCCGCCGCAGGAACCGCGCTGATAAAGCTGCTTACCGACCGTGCTCGGCTCTGCGCCGGGGTGTTTAGACTCGATACACCGGGGGAGTACGGCGAGCTGAGGCGTGTCTCGAGGGGGTCCAGCATGTTGCTGCCAGAATGCTTGGAGTTGAAGGGGTACTCTTGTTCAGGGAACCCATGCGATGGTTGATGTTCAAGCTGGTCCTCCAGCTCGGCCACCTTCTTTTCAAGGGCCTCCTTGTCGGTGTTGAGCCCCTTGGTGGCCTGGTCAAACTCGGACTGCTTGGATGAAAGCTCTTCCTTGAGATCGGCGAGCTCCATCTCGTGGTCCTTGAGCTTGCCCTGTAATGTGCTGTTAGTAGTTTCAAGCTCCTGGACCCGCGTAGTCAGAGTGTCAATCTCATCGGTTGCGTT
>JAKTQL010002533.1:145689-159052 GCA_030558815.1 Blastobotrys malaysiensis | reverse complement strand
GGGGCCACAAGCTGTGGATCATTATGGACTTGTGTGCGGGGGGGTCGGTGAGGACGCTGTTAAAGCCGGGGCCCCTCCAGCTCGGCCACCTTCTTTTCAAGGGCCTCCTTGTCGGTGTTGAGCCCCTTGGTGGCCTGGTCAAACTCGGACTGCTTGGATGAAAGCTCTTCCTTGAGATCGGCGAGCTCCATCTCGTGGTCCTTGAGCTTGCCCTGTAATGTGCTGTTAGTAGTTTCAAGCTCCTGGACCCGCGTAGTCAGAGTGTCAATCTCATCGGTTGCGTTTCGGTAGTTTTCGTTAATAGTTCGTAGCCGCTTTCGGGCTGCTGCTTCCTGAGCCCGGTACTCCTCTCCTTCCTTTTCGAGGTTCGATATCCGGTCGAGCAGGTTGGCCTCAATGCCGTTCCAGTTCTCTACAGCAATTGAATGCTGGGACTGCAGCATTTCTATCTGCCGCAGCAGGTGTGCGTGGTTGTCGTTACCAGCCGCGGCCCCAGAGGCCGCCTCCTCTGACTTGCTACGGTAGTGCTCCACTCGGGTCTCGAGGTTTTTGATCTCGTTGCGTAGCTCGGTTTGTTTGAGCTGCGAGTATGAAAAGGCGTCTTCTAGTTGTTTCTTGAGCTGAGCAATCTCGTCCTCACTGCTCTTCTTGAGGTCTGACAATTGGCCAGCTAATTCGGTCTTTTCTTTCTCCAACCCACTAACCTTGTCGGTGGCCTCGCTGAGCGCAGCAGTTTGGGCCTCCAGTACGTTGCTGTCGAACTTTTTCTTTAGCTCGGCCAGTTCAGTGGTCAGCTTGGCGTTGGAGGTTTTGAGCCCGTCTCGCTCCTTGCGAATATTGCCCGCCTCATTGCCGGTCTTTGACAAGTTTTTGATCGTCTCTGACTGGTTTTTCACCTTGGCGTTGAGATCGGACACTTCCTTCTCGAGACCAGATAGCTTTTTAAGGGCACCTTCGGATTGTTTCTTGGACTCTGCGTCTTGGGCACGAAGCCGCTTGATGGCGTTCATCTGTTTGAGTTCTCGTTTGGCCATCATCTGGCCCTCTTCAAACAGCAATGCAATCTGCTCATCTTTTTCGGCGATTTTCCTTTCCAGCCCAGATTTGCCCTTCTTTCCTTGTGCCGTACGTTCCAATTCCACCTGCACCAGGTATTTGATTTTCGTCTCTAGCGAGTCGATTTTTTCGAGTTCCTGGAGCTGGAAGTCGTGGGATTTTCTGTTCTGGGTCTCAATGTTTTTGACGAGTTCTCCAAACAGGTTGTTTACTGCGGTTTTTTGGTCCTCGGCAATCTCTAGCAGTTTAACCACCTCGAAGATATTGTTTGCCAGTGTAAGTGTCAGGTCTAGCGAGGGACATTCCACTGGCAGATCATCTGTTTTGGGTACAATTGTGGCCTTGACTTGCTGCGATTCGAGCTCTGCTTCATGTTCCTCCGTTTTGTCGGGTTTGGTCGGTTCAGCCTTGGTCGATTCAGCCTTGGTCGATTCAGCCTTGGTCGATTCAGCCTTGGTCGATTCAGCCTTGGTCTCTTCAGGCTGTTTGGACTCACCTGGAATCGGAGACGGACCCTGTCTTCCAACTGCCATGGCGAGTCTTTCCTGCATGGACATTCTCGGCGACCCAGGGGCTGGAGAAGCGGGTTTGACACTTGTCGTGATCTTGGGCACAGCAGGCTCGCTACCAGCACCCTCTGCAGTGTCAAGAACCTTGTCCAAAGTCGACTCGACATTTGCCACGGCGCGTTTAAAGTAATTTGTCCATTGGGTGTTACCAGCGGTAGTACCAGTGGGTTTCTGGGCTACTGGCTCTGGTGAAGGTTTCACCGGGGGCTGATCTGTCTCTTTTGCCAGGGAGGCTTCCTGATCTTTTACCTCGGCCGGTTCTGGCCTGGGAGGGTCTTCTTTATCTTTATCCATTACGCCAGGAAGGAACCGCTATGGCTAGGCTGTTACTGGCCGTCGCGTGTCGTTGATACGGGTTGGGAGTTCAACGGTTAGCAGATGTGTCGATGTGAGGTGTCGATGTGAGGTGTCGATAGTGAGATGCCGATGGTGAGATGTCGATGGTGAGGTATCGATAGTCGATATGTTATGAATAGCAGTCAATTGTATTCTCTAGTATCTACTACGTAGATTGTCGCGTCTCTATTGGTAGATACCGACCAATTGTAGGGCCTGAGCGGTGACGGGTGATTAGTTTCGGACTGAAATGTGCTTACCAGAATGGGTTGTAAGCATATTTGAGCATGCTGCACGAAACTGTGAGCAATGATCAATATCTGATATTAATCATGGGTACTCTATTGAACAGTCTAATTGCTACGTAACGTTGTAGGTGTTAATAACGTTGCAGGTGGTAATAACGTTGTAGGTGTTAATAACGTAGGTGAATTGATAGGCATTGGCAATCATAGTCTACAATGACGGTAATGAGCCGCACGACCCACCCCACACTGCATGTCTCAGTCCGCGGCACCGCGTATGATATCACGGCACTGCCATAGCATAGCCCTCATGTCGGCATGTCGGCAGAGAACCGTGTCCTGCCACGCTTCTATACGAAAGAACCTTC
The DNA here is from genome assembly GCA_030558815.1 of Blastobotrys malaysiensis. Taxonomy (NCBI): domain Eukaryota; kingdom Fungi; phylum Ascomycota; class Dipodascomycetes; order Dipodascales; family Trichomonascaceae; genus Blastobotrys; species Blastobotrys malaysiensis. The sequence continues at coordinate 156,478 of JAKTQL010002533.1, read as the reverse complement.
CTAGGCGGCGTAGCCAACCGTCCGGTGACGGCACAAACGTGTCATATGCGGTGGAATCCCCGTCAATTGACCTTCCCTGCGGTTCTGGCGAGCCAGCCGCTCATGCACGCTCTCAGACACCCACGCCGTTTTGGGCCAATGGCGGGACACCCTCCGACTGGGCATTGAATATTTAAGGTCCGCCCAGCCAGCCATTTGTGTCCGTAACACTTTTTGGATTCTTCAATCGACACGAAATCACAATGGGTCTCGCCAGTAAATTAGCCGCCTCTCAGGGAGCCGCACCGGGTGCCGCTCAGCAGCCTCCTCCGGGCCAGTACGGCCAGCAACAGCCTCCTCCGGGCCAGTATGGCCAGCAACAGCCTCCTCAGGGCCAGTACGGCCAGCAACAGCCTCCTCAGGGCCAGTACGGCCAGCAGCAGGGCCAGTATAACCGACCCGCGCAGGCCGCTCCCCAGCAGCAGGGTAACTATGGCGCCCCGCCTCAGTACGGCCAGCAGCCTCCGCGAAACCAGGGTGGTCCAATGGGCATGCCAGTTCCAGGCGGCCAGCCGGGATACCCACCGCAGCAGTACGGCCAGCAGGGGCAGCAGCCGCATGGCCAGCAGCAGGGCTATCCACCGCAACAACAGGGTTATCCTCCTCAGCATCAGGGTGGCTACGGAGGTGCTCCACCGCAACAGGGTGCTCCACCGCAGCAGCAGCAGCAGCACCAGTCTGGCCAGTACCTTCAGCTTCTGCAAAAGGCTGTCCAGGAGAACAACCTTCAAACTTTCTACCCTCCACAGCGATTGCAGCAATTGGCTAGCACCATTGGTCCCCAGGTGAACAGCATGGCGCAGCAGTGGCAGATTCCAATGGAGATTGCGGTGGATCTTGTCCGATTGGCGCTTTACGACATTGTCATCTTCTGCGACGACTCTGGGTCCATGTCATTTGAGGAGAATGGCGAGCGAATTGAGGATCTCAAGTTGATACTGCAGCGGGCTGCGTTTGCCGGTGCTCTGTTTGACACCAACGGCATTGAGATACGGTTTATGAACGGCAACCAGATGGGCAACAACATTCGATCGGTTGACCAGGTTAACCAGCTCATGTCCCAGACCAAGTTCCACGGTCTTACTCCGCTCGGTACGTCGCTACGAAGCAAGGTCATTGACCCCATGGTGGTTGGCCCGGCCCGATCCGGCCAGATGCCAAAGCCGGTGCTGGTGGTCGGCATTACTGACGGCCACCCCGCCGGTGAGTCGAGTAGTACCATCTTCAAGGTCATCAAGGAGACCAAGTACCAGCTGGGCAAGACCCACTACGGCCCGGGCGCGGTGGCGTTCCAGTTTGCCCAGGTTGGCAACGACATGAAGGCGCGAGAGTTTTTGTCCAAGCTTGACACGGACAGGGAGGTTGGTGCCATGGTTGACTGCACTTCCAACTTTGAAGTGGAGCAGGACGAGATGGCGCGACTCGGGGTCGACCTTACTCCGTCCGTGTGGATTGTAAAGCTGCTGCTGGGTGCCATTGACCGGTCGTATGACACGCAGGACGAGCACCGACGTTAGGCGTTAAATTATTATCTCCGTTAAATTATCTAATGAGTAATGCGGCAGTCGCCGAAATATATCCACGTTTCAACTTCAATTTCCATCACTTACCGGTTCATTATCATATACGCCTACGTAACACAATGGACATGGGTAACGGACCTAACAATGGGCCTGTTAGGATTGTTCGTTAGTACGTAACTAAATATGCAGTTTTATAAATAGGCATTGTACAGATGGACGCCGTTCCAAATCATGGTCGCTCTCCATTTGGATCTTCAAAGCATATGCAGGTTCTGACTCGTATCTCCATCGCGTCGTGGTATCCCCGAGTCCTGTTCGGTAGAGCGCGTTATGCTTTGCCTGGTGCTCCGTCGAGCCGCGCTGTACCAGCAGTTGAACGCTCCGTAGTCCTCATCATCGTTAACCCCGTGCGCCGTCTCCTTGTCGACACGACCCCTCGCCTCGAGGTCCTTTCGCTCATGCATGCACACCATATTCAAGTTCTCTGACATGGTCGTCTTACGAGATTGTGTATTACTAGACTCTAAGAAAAAATTAAAAGATAACAAGTGTAATCGGATTCTCGGCATCTAAATATGCCGGCTCCTTAATAAGTTTTGCTTCCCAATCGTTGCGCTTATACGTAACCAGAGTGGGGCCTCATGCTTCACGCAAATAAGAGCGATCGTCTGCTTCAACGATCTACATATTCCCCACACGCAGACCTCCTTATTTCAGCGAGCGTGTTTGGTATATCTAGTAGTTTGGTGAAGCAAGCGGTGTTCCGTAACTAGCCGACCTCAGAGCGTGGTTGTACACGGAGTAGATACGGGTTTACGGCACATCACTATAGATACATTATGGTTTACAGTATGATAAGAGGCCCTTGGTTGAGCGGACTAGTTCATGTGACGAATTGGACTGTTCATTATTTGTTGATTCAGGTATGGTCTGTTCCAGACTATCCATTAGGTAGAGATGTAAGACTATCATTCTACCATTAGGTAGGAAGAGATGTAAGACTACGTACTTTTACCATTAGGTAGGAATAGAAGTCTACCAGTCGGAATAGATGTAGTCTATCAACAGGAATAGATGTCTACCAACTAGGAACAGATATACGGAATAGTAGCACTAAAATAAAGCATCGCAGATGATAAATCATGACAATTGTTGTCCATGTCGAGCAGTATCCTACTGGTATTAGGTGTGGCTATTAGGATACTAATATTTGACTGAGCCATAAATCATGCTTAGCTACTGTTGTATAAACTTACATCTAACTACAATGACCACATATCGCGATAGTTCTGGCCTGCCCTCACGGAATATTAACATTCTATAACCAATACCGGCTATACCCAACTCTTCGACCTGTCACCTGTGTTATTTCCAATTCAAGCGCACATGTACAATAATTATACGTCAAATCGCTTCGCGCATTACAAAATCAAATACAGATCAGTAAGTAATGTGGGTGGATCAAGTTTCAGACATGCGGCCATAACTGCAACGGTTTCCCTGCTCATCTTGAAATATCTCGCAATATCCGCATGTAGAAATCTATTCTCGATAAATATAGCCCATTATATAATACAACCCAAATTAAACCAATTGGTCATAATTAGTTATTGCCCTGGGCAACGGCGTTAGCAGTGTGCTCCTCGATATCTGGGGCCTCCCATGGGTAGGCGATCCACACATCTGGAAGGGTTCGGGCAGCCAAGTATCGGCCCTCTCGCATCATGTCCTCTGGCAACTCGGCTCGCTTTGGCTTGTCCTTATTGTGCAGAACAAACACAAAGAACTTGGTCTCCTCAGCAGATCGGCCAAGTCGCTCGGCCTGAGCCTGCACGTCCTTCTCCAGCTCGGAAACCGCATAGTGCAGAGTGGTTCGGGTGTCATCAACCTCATCAACAATCAAAATTCGCTTGCCAATAAGGTCCATGGTGTGCTCAGAAGAAAAGTCAAGCCATTGGGTTCGCACAACCTCGTGGCCCGCAGTCTCGACAACAGTGTCGTCACCAAGCTGCTCGTAAAGAGAGAGACCAATCGCCTGGATGGGAATGTTCTTGGCCCCGGGCTGCTTGAGGAAGGTTCGCAAAATTCGGGCTGGAATGAATCCACCACCGCCTACGCTACCAGTTAGCTCGTTTCCTCTTCTCCACCGGTCCACATACCAATAGCGACCATAAGGGTAGGATTGAAATCCTTGATGGTCTCGGCAGCCTCCTGACAGAGCTTGTGAACGTTGTTGTACGAAATGTAAGTCTTCTCAACCATATTCGACGCGGGGACCGTGAACGGATAGCCTCCAATAGAAAGGAAAGTAAAAAAAAAAATTTGTTCAAACGGTCTATATGCCGATTACGAGCCAGGGTTAGGGCACATTTTAAGGCACCGATAAAAAAATTTGTTCACCTCGCATGCATGCGCGCGCGGAGCCGAGCCGCAACCACTGCGGCTCGGGGGTTCTAGGGGCGAAGCCCCTGCTACAGGGGGTCTGGGGGACTGGTCCCCCAGGGCAATTGGGCCCCAAGTGTATTCGAGGGCCAGCCCTCGAGCTCCCGTAGCTGGGGGCAGAGCCCCCAGACCCCCCGTGTTGGGAAAAGGTTCGTTTTGATTAGCGTTCTATACGTTTCTAATGCAAGTAATTACTTTCGCTTAGCCTTGCCGTTGAGCTTGCGAGGAGTGGCCTCCTCTTCCGAGTCAGACATCTCGGCGGTCATGTCCATGTCGCTGAACCGGTCCTCGTTAGACTCCGCAGCGTCCTCGTCGGCCTCCAGGTCAATGAACCCGTCGGCCATCTCCTCGTCCTTGTCCTCAACGTCAGAGTCCTCCTCCTCGTCCTCGTCCTCCTCGCCATTGACGATCAATGCACCTTCCTCGACATAGGTAACCTCGTCCTCGTCCTCGTCCTCTTCCTCCTCGTCCGCCTCGGTCTGCTTGGAGCCGGACAGAATCTCGCGTCGCAGCTCCATCTGCGAGTTGAGCATCTCGAGTCGGCCCTGGAGCGCCAGCAGACGCGGTAGAGTAGAGACTCGGTTCGAGAGAGTGGAATGCAGAGAAGACAGCGTCTTGAGAAGGTTCGGGATGGTCACCAGGTAGCCGCCGTGGGCGATCATGACCCACTTGATCCACACGTTGAGCCGCCCGGCCTGGGTCGGCGTCTGGGCAATCTTCTCGGCAACCTTCTCGAGCAGCTTGACTGCTAGACTCGACTCGAGCCGCTGAACGGACAGCTTGATGATCTCTTCGTCTCGGTGCACCAGACACGACTCGAGCAGCGCCTGGTCGTTGGTCTTGAGCGCCTGGTTGAGGATAACAGTAAAGGTACCAGGGGTAGTGGCCTGGATCGTAGCAACTGCAGCCTTCTTGTTCGTCGCAGCGCCCTTCTTGTTCACCTCGAGCGCCTCGAGTCGCTCGGCAAGCGTGCCCTGGGCCTCCTCATCCTCCTCATCTTCGTCTTCCTCGTCGCTATCAAGGTTCTGAACGTCTCGGCCGCTGGTGACAACGGTCTTACCCTCGTTGTACTGGGTAACGGCGGCCGGATCAACGCCATTAACCAGGCGGTCTCCCGCCGCCGCAGTAAGGTTGCGTCGCTCCTTGGTGAGCTCAATCAGCCCAGTCTTGACGGCTCCGTCCTCCTTCCACTGCACCGACTCAAACACGGGTACGATGGCGCTCTCGAGCCAGGTCAGCAGCAGCTGGTCGCCCCGGAACACTGCATTGTCCACCCGCACCGGCTTGCCTCCCTTGGGCCGCGACACCTTGATCTGGAGCCCCGACTTGGACGAAGTCATGCTCTTTCTTCGCGTCGACTTGGCGGTACCCTTGACCTCAAACGGGTTTGTAAAGATCTCCACCGAGCCATCATCAGTAATAACCGCCAGCGCCGTCTCGTCCTCGCTCAGCACCACCGCCTGCACATCGGACTGCGCAATGAGCACCCCGACAGACTTGCCCTGGCTCAGCGAGTTGATATTAATGTTCCGCTCGCTCTGCGACGCGGCCAAAAACAGATCAGGGTTAGCAGTGCTGGGGACAATGACCGACACGGGGCTCGTGAACCCCGGGAAACTCTTCTTCGCCGAGGAAGCGTCCTCCGGATCGACCAAGTAAACGCTAGAGGACGCCACCAGCACCTCGTTGGTGTCAAGTCCGGCCTTGACGACTCGGACATCGCCCTTGGGGGCCGTAAACTTCTTATCAGTAGCCTTGGTCACCACGTCAAACGAAGACACCACACCGCTATAATCACACGTCCAAAGGCTATTCCCGCCATCGTACGAAACGCTCGTCACCGGCACTGAGTGCACATCGACAATTCGCTCCACAATAGCGTTCTGCACCGGCGAATACAGAATCACCGATCCAGTATTAGTGCCCACGACCACCACCAAGTCCTCGTCCACGGATCCGGCCTTACCAAGAGACCGCTTCCGCTTCTTCTTGTGCTGCTTTACTCGCCCCGACGCGCACACGGCCCATCCCAGCGATTCGACCTTGATGCCCTTATCAAGCACCAGCTCGCTCTGGCTCTGCTCGGATCCCACCGAGTGTACCCGCACCTTGAACAAATCCAGCGCGGGGATCGCGGACGCATACAGCTGTCCGCTCGGATCAAACGACGAAGCCACTAACGGAACTGCCTCCATTTCGAATTCGCCAATATTTCGCAAAGTAATACTGGTTGATTGATTGGTATCAGCCGGCCTGAAAATTTCAATTATTTTTTTTTTTTCGTGAGGCTCACGGGGGTTAGGGTTTTTGTTCTCGATTGGGCCGTTGGGAGGAATGAAATTTTTTTTTGGTGAGGTTTGCACAGGTTAGGGTTTCCCCCTAAAATGGACGGTTGGGAGGAATGAAATTTTACTAGTGTTGTGTGGTGCGCGAGGGGCCGCGCTGAGCGCATATATAAACCCCCTGCCAGCCCGGTGCGACGCGGTATAGACATTATGGACAGAGACGCGGCAGAGGACCTGAGCCTGCCCAAGGGTACGTGCCTAATCGCAAAAGCGAATTAACTAACCAAGGTAGCGACGGTACAGAAGATTGTATCGGAGATTGTTCCGTCGGAGCTAGTGTTTGCCAAGGACACGCGGGACGCGCTGATTGAGTGCTGCGTGGAGTTCATTATGATCCTGTCGACGCAGAGCAATGACATTGCCGAGAAGGAATCCAAGAAGACAATTGCATCGGAACACGTGATCAAGGCGCTGGAGGAGCTCGGGTTCCAGGACTATATCGCGCCCATCCAGACGGTGATGCAGGAACACAAGGAGTCGCTCAAGATTCGCGAACGCAAGGGCACCAAGCTCGAGCAGTCGGGCCGCTCGGAAGAGGACCTCCAGCGCGAACAGGAGCTGCTTTTTGCAAAGTCGCGATCGCGCCTCCACAGCCAGCAGGGATGAGCTTTTGATGATTACGACCGTTTATTTATTTATTAACCCGATAATTGCGCCCTCCGCAGCTTTAGGCCCCGTAGTTGAACCCCCAGACCCCTCTACCCCGAGCCCTCCGCGTAGCGGAGCCCCAGGGGGTCTGGGGGACTGGTCCCCCAGTGAACTATGCCAAATGGGTTACCTGGGGCTCTGCCCCAGACCCCGTAGTTGGGGGTTGCACCCCCAAACCCCCCTCTATCCCGAACTCTCCGCGCAGCGGAGCCCCAGGGGGTCTGGGGGACTGGTCCCCCAGTAACTACTAGGTCAATTGAGTCACACGTAGTTGTGGGTAATATGTATATTCATGTATGGTATATATACATCGTCAGGATCATTAAAAGAGGGCCAGGTTAGATTATGCCCCTTCGTTGGCACGGGCAATGGTCTCGTGCACGGTCTTTTGGTCGTCGTCAGTAAAGTTCGAGGTGAGGAGCTGGTACCGGGCCTGGTCGTTCTGGTTGAGCGAGGCGAACGCGTCCCGGAACACGGCGTAGACGTTCATGTTATCCAGCACCGAGTCGACAAGCGGCTCCTCCTCCAGGTCCTCGTCGTCCTCGTCGAAAAATGCGTACCCCTTGGAGTCGAGCGACGCCGACTCCCGCGACAAAAACTCCAGGTACTCGTTGGCGTCGGAGGAGGCGCCCATCGAGCCCCCGGCGGCAAGCGCGTCCTCGTCCTCGTCGTCCTCCCACTCTTCCTCCTCGTACGTCTCCGTGTAGCCCAAGTAGCTGTCGTCGGTGAACTTGTCCGCCATCTCCTTGCGATTCTTGATCGCCTCTGGAAGGGAGCCAATGATCGTCACCAGCCCCGACGAGAGCTGCGGCAGGTTGTTCTGGATCGACTCGGGGATCTGCTCCGCCGGAAGGGTGATGATGGAGATGATGGCCAGGGTCGCGAGTTTCTTGTCCTGCACCCGCTTGAACCGGTTCATGTTCTGGAACCACATGCTAAAGAAATGCGCCGTGAACCCGCGCTGCTCCAGAATCGTCATCGTCGCGTGCGCGTTGTAGTACAATGCCGCAATAACCACCTCGAGCAAGTAGACGCAGTACCCAACGTTCTTGAGCTGCGTCGTGTCCCGCGTCAGCCGGTCAATGGCCAGGTCCAAGAACCGCGGCACCAGCGGCTCGATCTGGCCCTTGAGCCCGATCATCATGTTCTGGGCCAGAGACGCCGCAATTCGCCGCTCGCCGGCCCCGAGCCGGTTGTCCTCCACCATGACCTGCTCAATGATCTCGTACAGCATGGTGGTCAGCTCTGGGTTGTGTGCCAGCGTCTGCGCGCCGTATTGGATGAAGTTATCAAGGCATGGGTACATCTCCTCCAAATAGTCGTACCCGGCCCCGTCAAACGCCTTTCGCATCAGCCGGAGCACCTCCCACATGCTCTGCGAAACCGCCTTCATGCAGAAGCTAATGTTCTCAATGAGCCCAAACACCTCCGTGTAAAACTCGGACATTTGGTTCTGCAGCACAATGACAAAGATGGGCATGAACACCTCCTCCAGCTTGACCACCACCTCGACCGCATTGTCCAACGCCAGCACAAGACTGGTGAGGGTGCTCAGGTTGCCAATGGCGGTCATAGTCTTGTCCTCCATGCCGTCAAAGTCATAATCGTCGGGGGAAACGTTCTGCTTCTCGAGAATCTCGGTGCAAATGCGCATAAACTGGTCACGCAGCTGCTCCGCCAGCTGCACCGCGAACGGCGTCAGCTGCTCGGCAAACACCTCGACAAACTCCTCCATAATGGCCGAGATGGCGTCCACGTCCACCCGCGAGTTGAGCTCCAACAGCTTTTGCATCACCTCGGGGATTCGTGGCGACAGCGCCGCCCGCACCTCGTCGTGCGCAATCAACGGCTGCAGCGCCATGGCCGCCTCCACCTGCACCGGCAGGTGCTCGTCACCCAGACAGGTCATGATAGCCTGGTAGGCATGCGAGATGGACTCGGGGGAGCTGAACTGGATCTCCGCGTACCGGTTGAGGAACTCGCAGGCCCGGGCTCGCAAAAAGCCAAACGGCGACTGGAAATCGGGGAACACGTACTGGACCATAAACGTCTCCATCTGCGAGGCGATGGGGCTCTTCTTGTTGAGCACAAAGTGCTCAATGGAGCCCATCATCCGCAGAGCGCCCTCCTTCTGGCGCGCCATGTCCAGCGACTGCTGATTCCCCACGTGCTGGGCCACAATGCTCTGCACAAACTGCAGAATGGGGCCAAAAGTGCTCTTCTTTCGCTTTCGCACCAGACTGATCAAGAAGTTGGTCGCGGCAATGTCTGGGGTCGGCGTCTCCTCGAACACGTCCATCCGCTTGATAATGTACTGGTCGGGCTCCTCATCAAACATCTCAAGGTCCTCGTCCGTGGGACACAGCAGCGGGAAGATGACATGGGCCGTGAGCGTCTCCGCATGGGGCTTGAGGATCTCCCAGCACTCCTTGATGGGCACGACCCGGTCCAAAAAGCTCAGCATGTAGTACATGGAGGCCTTGGAGATCCACACCTTCTTCTCGGCCCACAGCTGGATCTGCGAAAAGAAAACACTCAGAATCTCTGGCACAAACTTGTTGATATACAAGGTCGCAAACACATGGTAGTCCGCAGTCGGGTCGGTCAAAGCCTTACCCTGGGCATACCGGAAGATGAGCCGGTACAGATTGTAGTAGGCCCACTTCTGGCACTTGGCCCACGTGCTCTTCTCCCGGTCGTCGTCGTCCAGCTGCATCACCTCCGCGGGGAGCTCCTTCTTAATTACCCGCAAAAACAGGCTCGCCCACGCCGCAATTGACTCCTCCTCCTGCAGTTTGGCCGGTAGCATGTGGTACGCGGCCATCTTGTAAATCTTGAGCGCATCCCGCAGCATCTCCGCCGCCTGCTGCGACTGCTCCTCCACCAACTTGTTGGCAATGTGCAGCACACCCCCAAACGCGTGCTCTACAATCCCATCAAGACCCTTACGGTCCTCGCCCGTGAGCCATCGGTAGTACCGGGTCATCTCCAACAGACTCGTGAGACCGGCATGGACCTCCTGAATGTCCCCCGACTGAAGCAGCCCATACACCGCCTGCGGCAGCTGGGGCCAGTTCTTGGGGTAGTCGTGGATGACCACAATGTTGAGCGTATTAACCAAAAAGGGCCGCACTTTAACGTCGCTCTTGACCAGAGCTGGCAACAGCCGCTCCCGGAATACGGGCTTCTCGTCCTTGTCAATGTTGAGCGGGGACTCGTCAACCGGCCGCCAGTACCGCATCACCTTGTTCTTGAGGTAGAGCGCCGCCGCAGACTTGACCCCGGCATTGACCTGGGGCTCCAGGACGATCTCGAGACAGCCGTTGATGAACCCAGGGGTCTTCTCGGCTTCCTTGAGCTGCAGCTCCGCTCGGCGCCGGTTATTGATGTCCGCGTCCAGCGTGGCCGCAAAACACGTATGCAAAGCGTTAATGTCCATTATATTCCGCCAATTCTCCTGTCGATCTTGGCTGCTCCGTCGTATCCGCCTCCGGATGGTTCCCTCAACTGGCTATAGACGGGTTGGTGGGAAAAAGATTTCGTCGCTCGCTGATTTGGTCCGAAATTTTTCGTGCCTCGTTATCCGCGCGTGCCCAGATGTGCGCCCGCTCAAACTCAGGGGTAACCGTATCCCGAACAGTACAGAAACTATATATAGGGGGGTGTATCGACAATTGAGTTTTAGGGTTGTGGACTAGTCGTAGAAGGTCGTTGAATGTTTGGAATTATATTACAGTGGAGGATGCACGAAACAAGTGTACATGTAACCAGCCTACATTGTCAATGTAGGCT
>JAKTQL010002533.1:120344-145669 GCA_030558815.1 Blastobotrys malaysiensis | reverse complement strand
GGGAAAAAGATGTCGTCGCTCGCTGATTGGGTCCGAAATTTTTCGTGCCTCGTTATCCGCGCGTGCCCAGATGTGCGCCCGCTCAAACTCAGGGGTAACCGTATCCCGAACAGTACAGAAACTATATATAGGGGGGTGTATCGACAATTGAGTTTTAGGGTTGTGGACTAGTCGTAGAAGGTCGTTGAATGTTTGGAATTATATTACAGTGGAGGATGCACGAAACAAGTGTACATGTAACCAGCCTACATTGTTAATATACCGTTATATGCATTGTGGATTGTTCATGCTGCAATGTCAGAGCCAGTTTTCGGGATTATCCAGGACAACTGTTTGTTATCGGTAACGGATGTTTAGTGGTATATGGATTCTATGGTAATTATAATTTCCGGTGCCAGTATCATTGACGCGAGAGTTATCAATAAAATTGAGCATAGAATTTGAACACTTTCTATTTGGTTTTAAATCTGGTAAATATCGTAAAATGATTCATAATTGTAGGCATCGACCTGTAAAATATTATTCGCGGATCGTTATGGTTAGCCGTGTCTGATTGTATCCAGGTAATACCATAATACTCGATAAAGCTATTTCGTTCATGCTTATGGCACTCCTTTATCTAACGATACCCGAGAATGTCCATGTTTAGTGACAAGATAGGTGTGATACCAGGTACAATAAATACCTTAATCTACCGGGTACTTTAATTATGTTGTCCGAGTTATAAATATCACGTACCAATACCAAGCTTAAATCTTAGCAATGGAATAAATCAAAACGGTAGCCTACATGTTGAGACGATACTTTATTCTGGGAATGTTTCAAAATAGGCTCACTGGAATCATGTCAATATGTTGTCGAAATTATTAGTTTATTCCGGTATTACATGCAAGAGATATAAAGAATACCGAGTATCATTGAGAGTCCAATGTTATCAGTATTATCCTAGGCATACATTCTGCTGTTGACGCAATAATTGGATACTGGTATTCAATCATATCTCGTACCACATATACCAGGTGATGCAAATTCGAAACAGGCATTGATACAACATTTGTAGATACCCTATTTAAAAAAGATCAAATGGCCCAATTTCCACAGTATCTTTTCAAGTAACAATTGCTCGTATTATAAAGATCTACCATCAACATCCGAAAGTTGCGTTCGCAGAATGAAATTTAAACGAATTGTCTAACGTGATAGTCACATACCAGTTAATAGTGTACCATAGACGAATCATTTTAAACAGCCAATATAAACGTATACTGATAATTCTCAAACTAGTCTGCCACTGTCCAATTATTCGTAATCCATTTCCAGGCTTACCAAGTTGCTTGTACTACCCCTGAGTTTTCTCCGATCGCAAATGTCGCAGCCCGGAAAAATACTCCACATCGCTATTACAAAAAACTATCAAACCCTCGTTAGATCCGAATCTCTACCAACATTACGGTATCCAAGGCACCCCGTAGTCGCCCTGGGCCCACTGACGACCCCACCCGCCTGAGAGGTGCAGAAAAAATGGTGGGTGGAGGGGCCGGAAGAGACGGAGCACGGAGGTACACCACATCACCACCACTATCGCCATTCATTTGCCAGTCGTAGATCGTAGAAATAAACAGTCTTTCGGGCCATGGGCGTAGACGGGGAGTTTTTAAAGTCGCGGGACCTGTTCAGCCGGTCGGGCTACTGGCGGGGCGTGTTCCTGTTGACGATAGTGCTGCGTACGGGGTTTGCGCTCTCGCCGTCATACATTCACCCGGACGAGCACTTCCAGGGCCCCGAGGCTGTCGCGGACAAAGTTTTCGGCTGGGCGACCCGTAAGCCGTGGGAGTTCACCGGAGAGCATCCGGCGCGGAGTTTCCTGCCGCTCTATGTGTTTTATGCACTGCCCATGTCTTTTGTCGCGTCCATATTTGGCGACGAGAGCGCAGCCCGGGTCGATGCGGGTACCATGTTCTATTGCCTGCGGCTCTTGTTCGCCATGGGGACGTGGGTGCTCAGCGACATGGCAATCGATCGGCTCGCCGAGGAGAAGCATGACAAGATCAAGGGTATGCTGTTTGCCGCAACCTCCTATGTCACCTGGACCTACCAGAGCCACACATTCTCCAATTCCATTGAGACTGTCGTGCTTCTGTGGTGCTTGGTGATTATCCATGAATTTGAGGCGCGACGTGCCAATGCGACTTCGCGCCACTTCGATGCAGCAATGCTGGGGCTCCTGGTGGCATTCGGAGTGTTTAACCGAGTCACGTTTCTAGCCTTTTTGGTCCTACCGGGGCTCTCAATGCTCAAACACTTTTTGCGGTATCCAGACGCGCTTGTGACCTGCGTCGCCTTTGCAATGATCATGGCAGCGTTTGGAGTTGCGATTGATACCCAGGTGTACAAGTCTTGTGACGGCTATGTCATTGCGCCGCTAAATAACCTGCTGTACAACCTGGACAGTGATAATTTGGCCGTCCATGGAATCCACTCTCGACTGAACCACCTGTTGGTAAACTTGCCACAATTGCTGGGACCGGGGCTGCTGTTTCTTGCCAGCACAACTTATTGGTCCTCCTTGCCATTCCAGGCGTCCGTGTCCGGTATTGCCATTCTGTCACTGGTACCCCACCAGGAGCCACGATTCCTTATCCCGGTGGTTCCGCTTTTGTGCATGTCCTTTGACACTTCATTGGCGGCAAAGCATATTAAGAAATTCTTTTCCGTATGGCTCGTGTTCAACCTGGTACTGGGCGTACTCATGGGTACCTTCCACCAAGGAGGTATTGTTCCGGCTCAGACCCACATTGGAAAGAACCTGTCAAAAGGAGCAAACACATTCATCTGGTGGAAAACCTATTCGCCGCCAATTTGGCTCTTGGGTCAGCCGGAGGACTCCGTCAACGTTATAAACCCACTCGACCATGGATCTTCCGACTGGGAAAGATATGCTCCAGTGACGCAGTTTCTCGGGTCGTCCAATTACACCACTGCGTCGTCGAAACTGACCGTGGTCGATCTCATGGGCGCACCCGGTCCAATCTTGTCGGACGTGGTTGCCTCGGTAACCAAGGTGTCTCGATCTTCTTCAAAACTGAGGCGGTCTTTCCTGGTCGCGCCAATGTCGTCTTTTTATGGCGAGCAAGGTCTCTACGAACACGAAGCTGCCCCAGAAAGACCGAAAAGTGCCGGCCCCTTTAGATTGAATAGAGTATGGGAGACGAGCACGCACTTGTCTTTGGATAACATTGATTTCTCTGATCCAACATCATTGAAGTTGGGGCTGGGCATATGGGAAATTCAATCCGTTTAATGAACCGCATCCGTTTTTATTTTTTTGCATGACATATCCCCTTTTGGTTTCTGATTGGCCATTCACTCATTACCCAGTTAAAAAACCAGGGGACGCGATATTGGGTGAGTAAAGGTTGGTTTGTATTTATTATCATCTATGGCATTTATTGTTGGATCTGGCCGAGCGTCTCAACCAGCTCTTTGAGCAGCACATCAGTCTCTTCCTTAGTACCAATAGAGATTCGCAGAGCGCCCTCGCAGCCTGGTTCACTCCCTCTGTAGCGAACAACAACATTCTTCTTCTCAGCAAGGCTAGTATACACCTTCTTCGCCGTTTCGCTCGATGGCTTGCCGCTGGGCTTGTCGAGCACCTCCACTAGTAGGAAATTGGCATCCTGACCACCGATAATCTGACCCATGCCAGGAATCTGTGGCAGCTCCTTGACAAGTCGATCACGCTGTTCAACAACCTTGGCAACGAGGGACCGCATCTTGGCAATGGAGTCTGTAGAAAGAGCTCGCGACGCAATATCCGCAGTCAGACTAGAGATATTGTACGGCGCTTTCATATTGTTGAGAATCTGGGCTAGTTCTGGCGACGCAAAGGTCATGCCCAGTCGAGCGCCGGCGAGACCAAACGACTTGGAAAGGGTCTGCATGACCAGCAGGTTGGGGTACTTGGTCACCTGAGGAGCCATGGAGGTACCGATTGGCGCAAAGTCAATATATGCTTCATCAACGACGACAATGCCGTTCCAGGTCGGGTGGTTCAACAGAGTCTCAACGATAGACCGGTCCACCAAAGTACCGGTAGGATTACCCGGGGAGCAAATGTAAACGATCTTAATCGAAGGGTCCTCGGCAAGAACCTTGCTAATCTCCTCTGGCTTTGGCTGGAAGTTGCCCTTGTCAAAAGTCATGTTAACCTTGACGATATCAACGTCATTGATTTGAGCCGACACGGAGTACATGCCATAAGTCGGAGGACAGGTGAGAATCTTGTCCTTCCCAGGGATGCAAAGGGCTCGAATGATGGCATCAATGGCCTCATCGGAACCCACACCAAGGAACATGTTGGCAGGAGTCAGCGGTTGGAGCGAGCTCTCCTTATTCTCAGAGTTTCGCAGGTTGCACGCCAGCTGCTTGAGGTCGATCTGGTGCGGATCAGGGTATCGGTTAAGCTCCAGAGCTTGCTCCTGCGCGTCAATCACACTCAGAGATGGACCGTGTGTCAATTCATTAGCATCGAGGAGAACACCGACCTTGTAGTCGCTAATCGATCTTCATTAGTACCCTTCATAGATGGATCAGGTCACACATACTCTCGGGCGCATCGGTAAGGCTCAAGGGCCAAGATATTAGGTCGAACGAGTTTCTGCAAGTTGAAAGAAGCCATTTTTGTCTACCTCCCTGAAAATACTGCCTTATCAGCCCTATTTATGCTGCACTCTGACTCAATGGAGACTGAAATTTGTCACACATAATGTTAATAGAATTAATAAAGTTATACTATTTAGACAATCCTCCCAAAGCGTGATAAAATAATACGATTTAATTCAATCGGATTAACGTCACGTGCATCACCATCCTATCCCGTCCCAATCGGCGACCAAAATATACGCGCGCGCGATTTTTTTCAGGGCAAACGACGCTGCTGCATCCATTGATCTCGACCGGTACACGATGGGCGACAAATCTACGCTGGCCGAGCTTGAAGGAATTGAAACAGAGGTATGTACTCCCATTTTTTTCGATAGACGTAGGCTAACCAAGCAGGACTGGGCGTTTGTAAACCTTGGCCGAGACAGCGGCATCAAGCTGCTGGACCCTTATGAGTCTGTGTACAACGGGTCCACGAAGCTGCTGGCAATTGCTCCTATAGCCGACGTATTTGTCTCCGCAGGGAAGGATGGCATTTCCGCTGGTCGGCTGAGTGCGCTGAGGCAGGCCGTGATGGCGCATGCAAAGGAGTTTACTGAAACGGTTGTATTCCCATACTCGACAACCGTGAGGCATTTGGTGTTTTCGAGCGATGAGAGCCACTTGGCTGTGTGTGATGTTGAAGGAAATATCGCCATCTTCAATGCTGACAAGGCAATGGCCGACAATGCACTTGGAACCCCCGTGTTTGAGGTCAAGGTGCCGTCGAAGAAGATCCAGGACATTCAGCCGCGGCCGCAGTATGGCCAGGACTTTGCAGTACTGGAGGAAGATGGGTCACTGAAGGTTCTGAATGTCAAAGACAAGTCTCTGCTCTCCCTGGCATCAGATGTGACTGCAATCACTTGGTCTAAACGGGGCAAAAAGATACTCGCCAGCTCCAAGAAAAACAGCATTATTCTATATACACTAAATGGGGCTCCTGCTCTGGAATGGGCAGTTCCGAGTCAACCGGACGGATCTGAGGTGGTGTTCCTGTTGTGGGTCAAGAGCATACAGTTCGTGGCGGTTGTCAAGCAACCACCAGAAGAGGATTCAGAGGATCCGGTTTTCGCAGCATACATGGTTACTGTAGACGCCTCGAAACGAGATGAGTCTGTATGGGCAGTTATGGAGGATGTGTGCCCTCCGTTTGGTGATCTGTCGCGGTACGGTTGGTGGTACGGAGAGGGGCTGACCGGGTGGCACAAGGATATCGAGTCATTGGTAGTCTTGTCCTCAGCTCCATCATCGGATGTGGCCCTCACCACCGATAAGAACGTTATCGCCCCATTGGAAGACAGTGACCGGGCTGCATTACCATACACCGACGACGATACTAGCCCGGTGGGATCAGCACTTGATATCTTTTCTACTCTCCAACTCAAAGAGCCATTTATGGGCTGTGAGGAGTGTGGCCCATTGCCGCTGTTTTGGGTACTCAATAATGAAGGCCATTTGATGGGCTGGAGCATTGTGGAAAAGATTCTCGCAAAGGCGGGTGAGCTAGGCCTGGAGCAGCTCAAGAAAGAGTACAAAGATTCTGTTGCGGCTGCTAAACAGAATGAAAGTACCGATAAACCCATACAGCCTGCAGAACCTGTTGCATCCTCACCTCCAAAGGAGCTCTCGTCGCCGAAAAAAGAAGAGACTCTATCTTCTACACCATTGAAAAAGGAAGAAGCTGTTACATCGCCTTTTGAATCGAACAAAGAGGTCGCTAATCCATTTGCACAAAAGACATCAGAGACACCAAAGCCTTTTGGTTCTAATTCCAGCGCTTTTGGAAAACCAATCGAGTCTCCATTCGGCCAATCTTCCAGCTTTGGTGCCCCTAAGACATCGACTTTTGGCTCTTCTAGCCCTGCATTCGGTACGCCATCCCAGTCCGCTTTCGGGTCTTCTGGGTCTGCATTTGGTGCTCCAGTTCAGTCGACTTTTGGATCCGGCTCTGCATTTGGTGCTCCAGCTCAGTCGACTTTTGGATCTTCGGGATCTGCATTTGGTGCTCAGCCTGCATTCGGTTCGTCTTCTTCCACTGCTCCATCAGTTAGTCAATCTGGCTTTGGCGCATTCGCTTCAAAAGGCAGTGCACTTGATCAGGCAGCAAACCAGTCATCTGCCTTTGGGGATTCTCAGGGCAGCAGCTTTGGCCAAAATAAGACCTCCGGCTTTGGAGCATTTGCTTCTACGAGCAGTGGCTTTGGTGCTCTTGGTACCAGCTCTGGTGGAACTAACTGGACAGACGAAAAAGAACCTGCCACCAAGTCCACTGAGCAGTCATTATTTGGTAAACCTCTAGCAACACAACTCCGCGGTCAGCATGACGCCCCCGCTGCTGATAAGGATTCTGACGACGAAGGTGGTAATGACGCTGCATCATCTGGAGAGGAAGACGAAAATGATATGGCCACTCCTGGTAACGCTGCCACACAGTCTACTTTGGATCTGAACCTTGGCGGTCTTACTACAGCGACTCCTAGTGAACGGCCATTTTCACTTGCACAGTCTCAACCTGCTACGAGTTCTCCATTTGGGCAGACCGCCTCGTACGATAACCCCTTTGCCAAGAAAACCGATAGTATCTTTTCCTCGAGTACTACATTTGGCGAAAACAAACCCAGTCTATTTGCAGGGTTTGGAAATGCTCTTCCAGCTACCAGTACTACTTTTGGGCAGAGCGGCAAAGGCAGTGGTTTGTTTGGCAGTTTCCAACCTCAGACGGAAGACTCGAAGGATGAGGTACAAGTTAAGAAGGAGGATGAAGAACCATCTTCATTGGCTCTTCCGGATAGTGAGGACGAAGGTTCCAAGGTTGAAGTAAAAACCGAACCAGTAGAAGACGCCCCACTTCCACCAACTCCAACGGAGGAAGAGCGAAGAGCTTTCAAGCCGGTTGAGGTTCCTGGTATTACAACCTCTACTAAGAAATCAGTAGAGGAAGCACAATCTTCAAAGGATGATTCACTGGTTAAAAATGAGGGTGATTCTGAGGGAAGTGGTGAATTGGTGCAGGCCCCATCAGAGGAAGAATATGTCGAAGTATCTGGTAAATCGAGCGGAAATGAGCTGCTGAGTGATGAGGACGAAGAAGAGCATTCGGATGAAGAACTGTCAGAGAGCGAAGAGTCTGACATGCAGGACGAGTCCCGAGTGGGAGAAGAATCTGAAGCAGATGAAGTATCCGAGAGAGAAGAATCAGAGGCAGAGGAAGCGTCTGAGGAAGAAACGCTCCAGTCAGACGAAGAAGAGCTGGAGGAGCCTGACCTTGAGGAACACGCCGTGGAGCCGATGAATATGGACATTCCCCTCGAGGAGGTCCTTAGTGAGCCAGAAGACTTGAGTGTTGAACCAGAACTTCCTGAGCTCCTTGACATCACGGAGGCAGAAACACCGTTTGAGATTCTCGAGAATGCCACGTCCCAGGCAGACTACATGTACCTTGAAACTGTCTGTCAATTCAAGGCTCTAAACCATAACCTGAAGGCAATTCAGCGATACACGCGCTGGCACAAGGATTCAGAAGAACTCAATTATGACATGGATGATGTTACCCAGCCGGATATCTGGAAGCTCTCCCAGGCATCTACAGTCAGCTATCTTGCAGATACGTTGCTCAAGAATGTTGTTCAAGCAAAGAACCTCTCTGAGGCTGAGGAGCCGAAGATTAAGGATCTACAGCGAATGCTTTCCAGTGCGTCTCTGCAGGTCTCTCGAATCCAGGATCTTATTCGTTATAAGAATGGCGAGGTCAGCGAGCGGGCTCTTCGCTTGCGAAGCCTACCTGTCCAAGCAGTGGAACTTCAACGGAAGCTTCGATTGAATTCGGCTAAGCTTGAGAAAGATCTTGGCCACATTGAAGCTGAGAATAACGTTCTCAAGTCTCAGTTGTCACGATATGGATCGTCACAGGGCCCATCGATACAGGGTATTCGGGACTCCATTCGACGAATCAGCGATCTTGCTCTTAGCAAATATGAAAGAGTTTTGGCATTAAGCCATACTCTCAAGCCAGAGTCTAGCTATCGAAGCAGTACACCACAGAGACGAGGCTATCATTCGGCTGCAGGCACTCCTGTGAAGGATAGGACTGGGTCTCTACAGTCACCAAACGGCTCTAGCGGGGTTCGTGAGCGTGCCCTTGACGAGGTTGAGTTCCTGGCCAAGCGGACTGGTTCCAAATTCAAAACGGATGTGGGCGATCTGCTGAGAGACCGGTCGGAAAACGACGTGCTATCACGCCCATCTTTATGATCATTTATTTTGTTTAATGTGTAGTATTTGGTATGTTGATGATATTTGTCCAATTTCTGTACCCGTCTTTCTATTTATCTGTATGGCAACATCTATCAATCATTCATAACATTCTATCAATCACTCATGACATCTATCAATCATTCATAACATTCTATCAATCATTCATAACATTTAATAAATCATTCAAAGTCTGTTTCTACCCTAGATTACTAAACAATATGGTGTTATCTTGTGCTATTGAATACTACAGGACCAGTCCCGGATTTCCCATTTTATGGAATATTTCAAACCACCAATAGGCAGACGGCTCATATAACAAGTTACAACAAATTGACCTCCAAGATGATACCCTGGTCCTCTCATTTAAAGTTACGAATAGTCTAGTAATTTCCCTATATCCTGTAGAGACTGTTCGCTTGGACCCCCGAGGAAGACAAACCGGGGTACCGTTGAAAATGAAATTTGGGACTCCGATACCGAATCCACACCACTGCACATACCAAATAGCAATGCTTAGAGGACCAGTAGGATCAATCTTCCGAGGCGGCCGAGTCCAGTTCGCTAGACAGTTTGGCCGGTACAGTCATCCTAGTAGATATAATCGTCGCCGGGCTACTGGGTCGAAGAAGCTCTTCTTTGCTGGGGTGCTTACTGGCGGTCTCTTGACGTACTACTACACCTCTCCACCCTCGGCTGTGATCCGAAGCGACGCAGTGAATAACCCAATTGAGGTTAAGGTGCCTGAGAGCGTTGACTTTGTTCAGCCGGAAACCAGTACGAACCCGTTCCCGGCCACTTTTGCCGCGGATGGCGAGGACTTTAGTCTTCTTGGAGTTGGAGTTCGGTCCGTGTCGTTCATTGGGATCCAGGTGTATGCCCTAGGTATTTACATTGCGGAGCAGGACAAGCCAAAGGTCAAGCAGCTGCTTGGTACCGTGACCTACGAGGAGCTGTTGGATGGTGAGAAGAGCGGCCCCATGATCTCCAAGCTGCTGAACAATGGTGTCAGAATTGATATTCGAATTGTGCCAGTGCGAAACACCGACTTTGGGCATATGAGAGATGGGTTCGTTAGGACTACTATTGCCAACTCGCGGTTCAAGGCCGAGGGTAACACTGATGAGTTTGCCGAGGGTCTTAATGAGTTGAAGCGGGCGTTTGCAAGAAAGATGTCTGTTCCAAAGAACAAGATTGTCCATCTCAATAGAAATCGAGATGGTGTCCTTGATGTCACTTTCTACAAGACAGAGAACGAGAACGATGGCAAAATTGAGCATTTGGGCAGCGTCAAGATGCCTCTTGTTTCCGAGTTCCTGTTCTTGCAGTACTTGTCCGGCAAGAAGCCTTCTTCTGAGAGCACTCGACAGGCCGCGGTCAAGACTCTTGCCGAATTGACCAAATAAAATATATAGTCTGTGTCCGTCATTTGTAAATATTATCGATTATCTTCCCTCATCTAAAATTTTTTGGTAAGAGGGTCTGGATTACGCCAGATCCTTGATCTTAGGGTTTACGGCCAGTTCACTTTGAATGGTGAGAGCAGCAGACTTCTGAGCTCGGTCGATTACTTGGACCCTTCTAAGACCCGCATCATTCAACCATGATCTGTCTTCTGCGATCTCAGATGCCAGTACCCCACAGAACGTATCACCAGCACCTGTGACGCTGACTATCAGAGAATCATCGATCAAGTCTGTAGGGAAGTGCTGCACCAGAACACCGACATTGTTCTTCCCCATAGACATGCGAGTAGTGACTGGAGAGCCGCTACTAGTAGTCAAGTTGGCAGGGATTGTTTGCCTGAGGGCAGTCATGTCGCCCACTAGCTGGAACGAAAGCACACCTCGGGCGCCATCCTTAATAAATAGACATGGGATGTATGGAAGCAGGTGGATGGCCTGCTGGGCTACTCCTGAAGAATACATATTCTTCAGCGCCGGCACAGTCTGCGACATGTTCTCCAGTGCGTTACGGAACTCCTGGTTGACTCCTAGGGCATCAATGACAGGGAACCAGTTGTCAGTGTCGAAGAGGCCCTTGGAAGTATAGGCCTCAAATAGCGAATTGAGCTCATAAATATTCGGGGTGCACACATCCACCGAGTGATGAGGGAATGCCTTTTGTGGGATATCTGCCAACCACGCTGCTTTAGGGACTGAAGCCGGTTCAAACCCGACAATGGCACCGACTGAACGGGAAGCTTGGATAGTCGCGATCTTTTGCTTAACGCCAATGTTGCCATCGAAGAACACACACTTTGGCTTTGCGGTTTTTATTTGGGTTTGAATGAATTCCGTATCCATTTCTCCAGCAACACTCATGTCGGCACAAGCCAGCACCAGCTGGCCCTTGGAGTCGTGCATTGCGATATATCGCGCCGTCTGTTTGTTCTTGGACACTCGAATACCAGTAGTATCGAAACCACTATTGGACATTTCGTCGAGAATAGGCTTGCAGTCAGCGCCAACTTCACTTACCAACCGGGTGCTAGGTCCGCAGTAAGAAGCTGCCAAGGCAACATTGTGGCCAACCCCTCCTACACTGGTCTCTACATTTCCCGGAGTAGAGGTATTGAGCAATGCTTCACCTGTTCCTTTAAGGTTGCATGTCATATCCAGGGCCAGTGTTCCAACGACGACGGTACTGGCAGGCGTAATTGGTTTTGGCTTTTCCTTTTGTTTGGTTTCTGGTTCTTTTGGTTTTGCGCTATTTGTAGTAGGCGGTCTCGACAAGGGAGATGAAGTGAAAGCCGGCGAATAGCCCCCCTATATTTCAAATTTCATGTTAATGCGTTAAAAGTTTACAAAAGCGGAAAAGATTTATACCTTCAAGCTTGCCAGGTGGCACGCAATTCGAGACGCAATGAGCGCATTGTTCTTGACGAAGCCGACATTCGTAGCGAGACTGTTGCCCTCGGTAGCCTCCCACACCTTCTTGAGCAAGAATGGGGTGACTGCCTTGCCCTTGATTCCCTGCTTGTCGGCCTCTACAACGGCGTTCTCAATGATACCATTGATGTAATCCGCAGGCATGGACAATTCTTCTGGGGTAGGCACGCAGAACACGGTTCCGGTATTCAGCTGGATAGACTCGTTGGCATAAAGCAGTTCGGCCGCTTCCTCAGAGGTCTGGAAGTTGTAAGGGGACTAAAGAGTGGTTAGTAGGACAATTACCCGACAATTCAAACAGAACAACTTACAGCAACCCCAGAGTCTCGGGTAAAGAACCCTGGAATGTTAGTACCCTTTGGTCCATAGGTAGACACATGGACACCCTTGGTCTCCAAATACTCCAAAGTCTTCTCAATGTCGAGAATACTCTTTGGGCCTGAGCACACAACACCAACTGGAGTTCGCCCGAGCTCCTCAAGATCAGCGCTGACGTCCATTGTGATCTCCGCGCCCCGATGGACCCCACCAAGGCCACCAGTAGCAAACACCTGGATCCCGGCCAAATGAGACAGAATCATCGTACCGGCAATAGTCGTACCACCACTGAGCTTCTTGCTCATCACGTACGGGATATCCCGTCGCGACACCTTGAGAAGATCAGATGTGTTGCACAGATACTCGAGATGCTCCTCGTTGAGACCGACCATTGGGCTACCGTGGACGAAGGCAGTAGTAGCCGGAACGGCCCCATTGTCACGGATAACATTCTCCACATCCTTGGCCATCTTAAGGTTCTCTGGATACGGAAGACCATGAGTGAGAATGGTCGACTCGAGGGCGACAATTGGCTTTTTGGCGCTCAACGCATCCTGGACCTCCGGGGTGATCTTTAGTGGAGCGGAGGAAAGATGCCTCCGGCACCCAGCTGCGACCAAAGGTCTCTTGGGGAGAGTTCTCAAGCCTACTCGAAGCATTATTTGGCGGTGAACAAGTCGAAAATACCGGGTAGAAAGGAGCCCTTTAAATGCCTAACGGTATGCGCCCAGGAAAAGTAAAAAAGTGGAGAGATGAGCATTCGGGAAAAACTACCATGCATTTGACGTACGTAGGCAGTTGGCCCCCCATGCGCTGGTAGGACCGTCTGGTAAGATAGCGGGTCAATTGACTAGCTACGCCTACAGGAGAGCTCAGGGAATTAGCTGCTACGATCAATATCTAAAAACCAGGACAAATGCCCATAAAAACTGCCAACTTTTACCTGGCAAACCGAGTCGAACCGAAGACCCGGGCTACAGATCCGACGGGGCCAGGACTCCGACGGAGCAGCCTTCCCCCTCCCTGGTCGTGGGGTAGGTTACCCGGAAGCGGAGCTCCGGGGCAGGATGCGGCGCGCATTCCTCCCAACTGGTCGCCAAATAGGCACCTCAAAATCACTTGATGGAGCCCCAGCGACAGGACGGCGCGCGTTGAAAAATCCACCACCACCGCAATATTTGGTCATTGGGGCTACGAAATAGAGATCCGAGGGTTGTGGTAGCATCGACGGGCTGAGCAGGAAGTACGACTCATTTTTGGCCGCCGATACGATAGAAGTTCGAGGGGTTTTTGCTACGCGTTCTTTATTTTATTATTATTTATTTATTCCCGGTTCGGCTGTGAATTATCGATTCTATCAAGGTATTGGTCATTGTGCATTAGAAGCGTTATGTTTTTCTTGGTAAGGGCACACGATTAGGCTGTATTGTCGGGCACCTCTAACCATGGGCGTTATAGAAAGATTTGTCGCTCTCGCTAACCCTCCATCCGTCGTACTTTGGCCCGCAGATGAACCAGTATCTCAAGTCCAAGCTGCTGCAGGACGTTGAGGGGACATGTACTGGCCAATTCGGGTACATTATATGCGTGATGGAAGGTATGGAGATAGACGTGGGCAAGGGACGAGTCATTCCCGGGTCGGGATCGGCCGAGTTTGAAGTCAAGTATAGAGCCATTGTGTGGCGCCCGTTCAAGGGCGAGGTTGTTGATGCAATTGTCACCAACGTGAACAAGATGGGCTTCTTCGCCGACGTGGGACCACTCTCCGTGTTCGTCTCCTCACATGTAAGCCTTTTCCAGACTCTGTTGCGGCAGACGGGGGTGCTAACAAGGTATTGTAGCTGATTCCGTCCGACATGACATTTAACCCGAGCGCGAACCCGCCGGCATATGTTTCCGAGGAACAATCAATTGAAAAGGGAAGCCATGTGCGACTGAAGATTGTCGGTGTTCGAGCAGATGTGGGGCGCATGTTCGCCATGTAAGTATAAGCACCCGACTCATCACTTTGCTGGAGGAATGCTAACGCATGCGTGCTAAAAGTGGAAGCATTAAGGAGGACTACCTCGGTGTCTTGTAATTGGGGGTTTCTCGCCTCGATGTTTGTTTGTTTATTGCCGAAAAGTTGGAGAGAGAGCCATTTGTTTGATGATGACGACACGATAAGAAAATAAAGCACCAGTCGAATTTTGTTCGGCTGGAGGAGTGGGCTGATATGAAACGGGTAACGAAGTATATATATCCATACGAAGCTACTAGTATATAAGTAGTCGGTACTTCTCTACCTGATGTATTTAATAGCTAATATGCAAACCATTATTCCAAAAGAACCCTTCAACTTTGGAGTCCAGAACCATAAGCGACAGACCAGCGACTGCACTTTAGTAGCGGAATTTTGCGCAGAATACAACAAGGCCTTGGAAGACGGAATGAAGCTCCCAGAGAGAGCGTATCACTCTGCCAAAGGCAGACGAAGAGACTTTTCCACCCATTCCCTGGTCAGTCTTTCCTCAACTATTCACAGCGACTCAAAGCCCGACGGACTGTTCTTTTCCCGATATACCACTCCGCCAATTCCTGAGACCACCAATTTCCACACCCGGGTTGAAGATCTTCAGGTGTGCTTTGCTCTGGGGTTTCTTTTCTGTCCATTGTGGCTAATTGGGGCCTGTATTGCTCGTTTCGTCGTCACTCCGCAGTTGAAGGAAGGAGACTGGCGCTTCTTTGGCGGAGAACCTGTATACAATCGAGCACGCAAATGGGTGAAAATTAGTTATACCTTTAGCATGTTGGCCATCCTCGAAATGGCTCTTGTAATCACTGTATGCATACTGTATGCTTAATAAAACTGTTACTTCGGGTCCCCCAATCACCTTACAAGGCCAGAAATGTCAAGTTCACTTTCCAGCTTTTTAATATCCTCATCTGAGAATCCAACAATATCATTCAAACCACGCCATACATTCTTGAGCGCCAATTGTGTCCTTTCATTCTTCTTTCCATCTGGATCGTCTTGGTGAAACCTCTGCCAGGAGGATATAATTCCTCTAGCCAGATCGTATTTATAACCGTCAATTCGCGGCCAGCAGTTGGTATACACCAACAGTAAGTTGTCACAGACAGCTTCTATCAGTGGAGTGTAAGCCGATCCAAACGGATCTACTAATACCCCATTGAATACAATCACCAATTGCTTCAAATGAATGCATGCTTGGATTCCCATCCTTGATATCAGTCTACCGCATACGTCCAAAAGCAGTTCAGCTAATGCAATCTTCTCGCCGGCATAGGTCATGCCTTTGAACACTGCTGTCCGCATTATTTCATTGTATCGCTGGCTTGGGTCGGTCATGGTATCGCATAGTGCGAAAAGCGTATCAGTAGCTTGACGTATTAGCCTTAACGAGGAACCTTGAGGAGTGGTAGGAGGCAGGTAACTCAAACTAGGAGTCACTGCATCCCAGAACACGGGTTCAAGGCCTGTGGCTGTAAAGAATTTTCGATCAATTCTTGTCAAAACAATCTCAATGTACTCGCAGCCTTTAGCTTTAATAAGGGGGTTGTGATGGTCACCAATGTTGAGTACTGTGGGGGCGACAAGAGCCCAATGCTCTTGGACTGGGCATTCTCGAATGAAATATTCAAAGATTGAGAGGGTCGAATTATCCTCCTCCCATGGCGATCTTGTATCAAAAAAGCTGAAATCCTTCTGGTTAAAAGAATTGTTCTTTTGGGTCGCAATCTTTTTTCTGCCTGCATCAGAGACTCTATCATGCTTTTTTACAAATGCAGGCTCCAGCAGCTTCATGAGCTCCTTGCCGAGGTCCTCCATAGCCTCTTTATTACAATTGACGTAATCAATTGCAGTTCTGTGTGTTGCGTCTTTTACCCATGGGTAGCTCTTGTATAGGTAATATATCATGGTGAGATAAACGGTACTGTTTTGAGGAACAGTGGCCAATCTCGTAAGCAGTGGAGGTACTACACTGAGAAACCGGTCTTTATCTCCATCTGGCTGTGCCCAATCCCATTCTCCGTTGGGGACACAATACCCACATATTACTGTGAGCAATTCCTCATCCTTAGTAAGAGCATCATGCGCTTGATCCACCTAAGCTCAGTTAGCTAATAACCTCCATTTTGGCGAGACTTACAGGGACCCCAAGAAATGTATTGACGATCGAAGACCTAACGAATATGGGGGTTAGTCGATATAACTCTCCTGCAGGATCATCGCTTACAACCTGTCTTGGCCGTCCGTCATCACTATAAGCTGGTCGATGGTCTCCAGCCGGAGCCTTGGAAGTTTCAATGATCCCCAAGGGTTGTCCTGGTAACTGTCACGTGAGTTGGCCCACTTTTGCACAATTGTGCACACTGCCTCATATCACTGGCAGACTGCTTAACCAAAATGCTAACGATAGTGGACCAAAGATGTGGGATACGCCTGAAGATATTTATTATAATGTTATAACGGAATGCGTTATATATCTCGGATAAAGCGCATCGGCTGAAAGGTTATAACTTTGCCCACACGCCCTTCGCAAGGTTCACCATTGTACTCGCAACATGGCCTACACTAAAGCAATGGCTACTAATATTGAAGAATTTATATTACATAGTTAGACTCGTGTACCGCTATTGCTAAGCTTCGGTTCTTCCGCCTTTCAATTATACGATACAATCAATTATCCGCCCCTCAATTGTAACAGGCCACAAGATACGATACGCGTAATCCAGTTAACTCAATTATCCATATCCAATGCTATTAAATAGATTAAATAAGCCAATTGACTTAACCAATCCTATTTGACCCATTTTAATGTCTCTAATTATAGCCCATCTGTCAGTTCAGTACGGTGCATTGAATGTCTCACTTTCTCATCGCTTCCACTGCACCCTTAAACAATTTACAAACTACAACGCTTTTCTCGACGAAAATATCACTTCGAATCAAGTACTTCTATACCCCAATACTTATCAAAACCCCCTATCAACCTATCGCTGCATGAAAAGAATGCGTGGCCTGCTCCCGGCATTCCGACGCACTGTAATGATCGGCGACTCGGCAGTGTTCCCAGGCGCACCAAACCTATAACCCCCGTGCCCCCTCGAATTCTTATCTACACCACACCTTCATCCACTCATTAACGATAATGTCCAAAGCTGAAGAAGCCAAGAACGATTCCCTCCCAGCCTATGAGGAGGCCACGCACGACGTCTCTGCCCCATTGCTGGGGGAAGAGAAGGTCATGGGCGTCCAGCCCGTAGAGCCACCAAAGTATGAGCCCCGAGAGGGATCTGAGGACGACGAGGAGGAGGAAGAGCTGACCAATGACTACTCCACTGGCCTCTTTGAGTGCCACAAGTCGCCAAAGACGGCACTCATGGCCTGGTGTGCCCCATGCTTCACTTTTGGCACTATCAATGCGACTATGCTGGTCAATAAGCGTGGTGAGGCGCGCGCCACCCAAGATGAGGAAGCCGCACTCGAGCCGCTTGAGCCGCAGACGGCGACCACCGGGCAGAAGACCATGTGGACTTTGCCATACGTTGCCGGTGCGCTCATCGCTGGCCCATACGCGGAGTGTGGCTTTGGTTTGGCTCAGCGACAGTCTATGCGACGACACTATGGCCTCGAGTCCCATGCGGTTCGGGACATTGCCTCTCATCTGTTGTGTCATTGCTGTGCCATGGCCCAGGATCACCGAGAGATGATTATCCGAGAGGAGCAGCGAAAGAAGCAGTACCTTCTCTCCCAGAGAGCCATGGAGAACGATTTGTAACCGCATTAATCCCCCCAGATCATATTTATTGATTTCTTTAACTTTTATTGGTTCTTTACGGTAGATTATAATACACTATTAAAACTTGCTGGGATCTATTCCAAGCTCTGATATCCGAGTCTATCCCAGAGTTCTCTCCTGGTAAACAATGAACTACCGCATAGTGCGATAGAGTATACTGGTAAAAATACAATTCATGGAACAAAGATATTTACAATATTTATTCTCAGTCGTGAAAGAAAGGTAGTGAGTAATATATACAGGTTCAAGGGTCATTATTTATCGCTGGGATTGTTGGATCCTATAATGGGTTAGTGTGAACAAACAAAAGCCGGGAAACTTACAAGTTGACAACATTGATGTTGGTGTCAAGGAACCGGTGTAGACAGTTCTGGAGACAGGTCTCCTCCTTCGAGTCGAGAGTGTTGCTGGTGATCTTGTTGGTGATGCATTTCTTCCAGCACATGTCGGTGAAGTTGTGGATGGAGCTCTGGACCTTGGACTTGGAGGTCTCGGCCTCAATCCACTGCATAATCTCCTTTCGGGAGTTAGCATCAAGGTTCTGGATCATGGATGGGTCGATTTCTGGCATCTTTGTAGTCGTGATTGGGTTGGAGGCACTTGGTGTAGTTGAAAATATTCGACCTCCCCGTTTTTCGGGACCAAACAATTACGTTAATTAACTAAACTGTGCGGCTCACCACCTTTATGACTATAGTAGTTTGTCAACGCGAGTAAAAGATAATATGATTGCAATTCATGTAACCAATTGCTCTCCTAGGACTGTGGCAGAATTGCCCAAGACGATCCATGACCTTTCCTGTATGGGCCAAGGCTTAAAGGGTCGGCGAAAACTAATTTACGCGTCCCGCGCGTTCCAAGTGGTTACCACCACAACCAAAGTTATCTTATCGCGTGGTATTGGAGCCTGCACCCATGTCTCTTCAAGAACGGTTAAAGGCTTTATTTGATAAAGATTATGAGTTCTTTAGTAAACCGCAGAACGAAGCTGAGGTAGAAATATCGGCAGGTTATGCGCAAAAATTGCGTGCAAATATTGAGAAGCAGAAATCTCAAGATGGGTTGGATAAACGTCAATTAGAACTCATTTCATACCTTACGGCACTGCAACAGTTCGAACAGGCCAATCAGCAAATGGAACAGACCATAATAGACCTAGATGAGCAAATCAAGCTGTTATCCAGCCGACTACAGAAAGAAAACCACCAGGAAGAAAGCGTGTCCCAAGTAAACAACCATCTTGCAAAAAGACTAGAAAAACTGCAAAGTTTAGATTCCGATGATGAGCTGAACCCGGAGAATATAATAGATAAAATCCAAACCAAGACAAAAGTGGAAAACGAAACAAGCCAGGCGCTATTGCGTTCGCTACAATACGTCTTGAATGGATGCGTCTTGAACTCAATAGAGGGAATGGACTCTAACAGCGAACTAACAGCGAAAGACAAGGCTTCTAAATTAAAAAAGACTGTCCAAACCCTCATCAATGCCAGGCTGGAAGCTGAGAATGGTCTCTCAGATGGTTATATTGAATTTGATGGACAAGTCGATGACCCAGTTCTTCAATTTTTAATTCGGGGCGAGCATGTTACGACTAAACCCGACAACTTGAGAGTTATTAAACTGCAGGCTTATGGCACATGAGATATTCCATGATATTTGCATACTGTAATGCCCATATTGGTTGTGTATTGAATTATCCTACTGGTGATCCTAGCCATTGTAATTTGTACGCACTATATATCTTTTGGTATCTCCTCCAATGTTGTCTTCTGTGGCCTTTATCTCTTACGGCCCTTTGGTCAGATTCTGCTGAGATTGGACACGTTACTAAGAATTTTATACCCGAATAATTTAGAATACATGTACCATGTATCAATTTTAGAGAACTCCACTTTTAATAATCAGCCAAAAAGATATACTGATTCGTAAAAAAATGAATCTACAGTCATACTAATTCCATCTTTCCATGACATCGCCTGGTAAGAATCGTTACAAGAATTGGTATTGACTCATTAGTAAAATCATAACGTACATTCACCAGATAAATAATTTAAGCCTTGCCAAGTTCCATTTCCTTGACCACATCGGTACGGATCTTTTTCTGCTTCTTGGTTGGCCCGGGTGTGTTACCCGCAGAATGACTCTCGTCGTACTCGTCATCGTAGGAAACGTCTGGGCTCATTGCATTCGAAACGGGAGTGTCAGCCACACTAGAGTCTCCATCCGCGTGAACAGCTTTTCGAGGACCGCTCTTTCGCTTGAGAGCTGTAGGACCGTCAAACTCTCGCGTAATAGCAAGCAAAAGAGTGCTTACTCGACGTGACAGCTCAACAGGGGTTCGCGACAAGAAGAACCAATCGAACCTGAACAATGGGCTGCGCTTTATCCGCTCCTGGATCTTCTCGTAAAGATTAGGCGTATCGAGCCCCAGCTCGTCAACCTGGAGCAGCAGGTATCGGTCCTCTTCTTCGGTATACGTCTTCTTGGCATTGCTCACAGGGTAGGTGATGGTCATTTCGCTCATGGGGGCGCGGTATGCCTCAATCTTCTGTCTGAGTTGCCGCTGTTGGCGGATGAGCTTCTTATTCTTCTCCTCGCCAGCCTCAATCTGGGCTAGGTACCGATCGTAACCATCAATCTCCTTGTACCGCTGCCAGAACACTTCAGAGTACTGGCGAATATCCTCTGGGGTCTTGTCGTGGTACTCACGCGCAATGGCCGTGTAGTTATCACGGCCGTACTTGGCCACGTGGTGGATGAAGCTCGTAAAGTCTCGCTTCGACCAGTCGCTAAAGCCCGACTTGGCGAGTTCCTGTTTCTCGGTCTCCTCTTCCTCGGTCAGCGGCTCTGCGTCGGCGATGATCTGATTCTCCTTCTTGCGTCGCTGCTCCTTGGTCTCGTCGTCGTCGAGATCAGAGTCATCAATGTCGTTGATGGAGACTTTTTGGTTCACCGTCTTACGGTAGTAATTCATCTCCTTTTCCTGAAGGTCTCGCAGTCGCGGATCAAAGAACTGAAAGTCCAGCATATGCACTTGCCGCGGCGCCCGGTGGGTCCTGGGGCCGCTGTTGGGCTTGTTGACGCTCATAATTCCCTTGTAATATCCGTCAATCGAGTAGGTCTGCTCCTTTCGCTCTCGCTTGGACGGGTTAATCCACCCAATGCCGTTACTACCGGCAGACTTTTTGAAGTTCTCGCCGTTCCACTCGTACGCGGACGAGTCGGAGGTGAATTTCTGCAGGTCGTCAATGCCCAGAGTTGCGTACTTGGCATTGAGCTGCGCAGTTCGCTCCTCACCCTTGCGTAAAATGTCCTCAATGTTCGTGCTGGACATGGTGCCGCCGTCCTTGGATTCAAACACCTCCTGGGCACCGTGCTGAATCATCTGCAACAGCTCGTCCTTGGAGGTGGTGGCGTTCTTTGCGGCGTTTTGGTTAGCCCGACCCTGCTGGATCACCAGCTGGTCGAGCCGGAGCTTTTGAGCGGCTCGTTCCAGCACTTTTTCCTCAATGGCCCGTTCGGTGACGAACCGGAACACCATGACCTGCTTGGTCTGGCCGATTCGATGCGCACGGTCCATGGCCTGGAGATCTGCCTGGGGGTTCCAGTCAGAGTCGTAGAGAATGACCACGTCGGCGGTGGTCAGGTTAATACCGAGACCGCCGGCTCGGGTGGTGAGCAAGAAGACAAACTTTTCCGAGTTGGGCTTGTTGTACTCGTCAATGGCGGCGACACGGTCCTCATGGTTTGTGGAGCCGTCTATCCGAGAGTATTCCCACTCCCGGAAGGTACAGTAGTCCTCGAGAATGTCCAGCATTCGGCTCATTTGCGAGAAGATGAGCACTCGGGACCCCTGTTCTTTAACGTGTTTGAGCAGCTTGTCGAGGATGATCATTTTGCCCGCGTTGTCGACCAAATGCTCGTCTGTGGTAAAGGGCGGCCCTGGCTCGGCGCCCTCAAACAGGTACGGGTGGTTGCAGCACTTTCGCAGCTGCATTACAATGTTGAGCAGGCGAGTTTTGCCCTCGCGCTTGCCCACGGCGCCGTTGACGGCGTCAATGTCCTTCTCGAGCAGGCGTCGGTACCACTTGACCTGCATCTCGGTCATACCGGTGTAAATGTTAATCTCCTTCTTGGGGAGCAGGGACTTTTCCACGTCCGACTTGACTCGCCGCAGCAAAAACGGCTGCAGCACCTTGTGCAGCTGCTGGACCACCGTGTCCTGGTCGGAGCTGTTCTCGAACCACTGGTCAAACACCTGCGAGTCGGAGAACACGTCGGGCAGGATGAAATTGAGCAGCGCCCACAGCTCATGCATGTTATTTTGTAGCGGGGTACCGGTGATCAAGAGCCGGTTGTTGGAGTGGAAGAGCCGGATGATCTGGGAGAGCATGGAGTCCTCGTTTTTGATCCGGTGTGCCTCGTCTACGATGATATACTGCCACGCAAACTTACGCAGCTGCGCCTTCTCCTTGATGACCATCTCATATGACGAGATGCATATGTCAAAGTCACACGACAGCAGCCGGTCCTGGATAAGCTGTGCCCGCGACTCCTTGTCGCCCTGCAGAATCAGAGTACGCACGTTTGGGGTCCACTTGGCAAACTCGCGGCCCCAGTTGTCCAGGGTGGACTTTGGCACAATGACGATATGGGGGCCCTCGATACCCTGCACGTAGCGCAAGTACCCCAGAAACGAAATGGTCTGCAGCGTCTTTCCCAGTCCCATCTCGTCTGCTAAAATGCCCGAAATGCCATTCTCATGCAGCGATATCAGCCAGTTGAGCCCCTGCACCTGGTACTCCCGGAGCTTGCCATGCACGTAGGACGGGGACTCTGTGAACACCGTCGTGTGCGGCTCCTCCTCCTCGTCGTTCAACAGCTCGGCGTCCTCCTCCCGCTCCGTTTTACGGCGCCGGTTGGCACTGCGGCCCTTGGCTCGCTTGCTCGCGCCGGCGCTGCTACGATCCACCTCCTTGAGAATCGACCGGAACTTGGGGTCGTCCTTGGCCCGGAGGTCGATGAAATGTCGGAACAAGTCGGTGAGCCCCAACAGGTACTTGAACCGCTTCACCGAGTCGTCCACCGACGTGTGGTGGGCCCGTTGCTCCTTCTTGGAGAGCAGATACCGATGTCGCTTGTCCTCCAAATCGGTAAACTGCGGAGGTTCCTACGGTGAGTCAGCTTTTCGCCCATTTCAAAGCGCTACAGAAAGGATACGTACGTCGTCCGCTGCCGCGGTGGTAGTACTGGGCATGTCGATCTGCGATGAGGGCCGAGAAATATCAGCCGTTCGTTTATTTACGCGGGAATTGGTAGCTGCGGCTCGCCCGGGCGTGGATAGGGGTGGTGGGGTGATATCCAATCGTCGTCGTTGATCGGGTGGTGAAATGAATTGGAAAAAACCCCAAAATGCCGAATTCACAAAAAATCAAAAAAAAGGGAACGAGCGCATGCGTTTTTTATCTCAGATCGGCATACGTCCTGCGGCGCACCCCACCCCTTCTTAATTCATTTGATTCTTCGCGACCCAGCGGGTTGAGCGGTTGGTTGGCCAAACTGGGGGGGGTTTAGGGGGCGGACGTGGTCTACAATGGCCGTGGTTTGGTGGGCTGGAGGCCTGGGCTGGTGGTCAATTGGATGGCCGCAGGCCGTTGGCTCGAAACGCGCCCTGGCTACAGGTTTCAGCATAGTACGCGCTTCTTTAACGAGTCAGCCGCATGCTGGGGGGTACGCGTTGCTGGTATATGGAGTACGCAGCGTCACACCGGCCAATCATGTTAATACGTTAATACGGGGAGTTTGGTAGTTGGCGATTAATGGATGGTTGAATTCAGTGTACTCGGGTTATATCCTGTGTTTCCAAGAATATTTGAGATTATCCGACACTGTTGCGGGTTCCGAGAGAGTATATCCGAGTGACCCGATCAAGCTCATATCATATTTTACCAAATTCATGTACCGTATTTTATCTACTACCGGTAATACGAAATTCATGTACCCTTTTATCTACCTGGTACTAATTACGAAATCATGTACCTTTTATCAACCTGGTACTAATTACCAAATTCATGTATTTTATCTACCGGTACTAATTAAATTGTCATGTTTCATGTACATTAGACTATGAAGAATTACGTCTTATTGTCTAAATTATGCGATATTCTAGAGCATTAAAGTCTAACAGTAGCAGTTGTAACAGTAACAATAGTAATAGTGTAACGGTAACAATGCAGTAACAGTAATGGTACCAGGTAAGCGTAAGCGGTGCGTACCGGGACTAATGCGTTGGGACCACATCAACCAACCTAAGGACCAACGATGGGGCTAAAATCGACAGTTCTGTTTGCGGCGTCGCTGGTATTTCTAATCCACTCGGCCTACTCGGCGTACGAGTTTGCGCAGTTCAAGAAACACCTCCCGGTGACCTCGCAGCTGACCACCCTCGCCCTTCCCGTTGATGTGAGTTGACACGGCGCATTGAGACTGACTAACGAAAAGATCCAAATTGAGGCTCTGATCGGAGTGTTCCTGGCTTGCTTCGGCTCTGTAATGGCCGTGGTCGGCACATTGAAGCCTATCAAGTACTCCAAGGCAATGTCGGAGCTGGAGGCCAAGGGAGAAAAGTATGTATGCCGTGTTGGTTGATCTTGCTAACCAATAGTCCGTTTGTGTACCTCGAGACGCGAGCGGTGTTCCAGGACATTGCTGCCAAGCGGAAGGAGTTCCTTGCCTGGTCCAAAAAGAATTAGACTGTTAATTGCATATAGTCCGCAGCGGAGGAGTTCCTTGCCTGGTCCAAAAGAATTAGACTGTTCATAGTCATGTACAATTGTCACTGATCTTTATCTTATCTAATGTTATTCTATTTTATCTATTCTATTACCTATTTCGTCAGGTCTGTTATTGTATAAGGTCTATTATACAGCTCGTAGTCTACGGTTCATAGTCTACGGTTCAGTCTACGGTTCAGTCTACGGTTCAGTCTACGGTTCAGTCTACGGTTCAGTCTACGGTTCAGTCTACGGTTCAGTCTACGGTTCAGTCTACGGTTCAGTCTACGGTTCAGTCTACGGTTCAGTCTACGGTTCAGTCTACGGTTCAGTCTACGGTTCAGTCTACGGTTCAGTCTACGGTTCAGTCTACGGTTCAGTCTACGGTTCAGTCTACGGTTCAGTCTACGGTTCAGTCTACGGTTCAGTCTACGGTTCAGTCTACGGTTCAGTCTACGGTTCAGTCTACGGTTCAGTCTACGGTTCAGTCTACGGTTCAGTCTATGGTTCATAATCTAGTAACCTGCAAATCCTTCGCTAGGAGGTAATCCTCTTGAGTAGCTCAGAGATACTATAAT
>JAKTQL010002533.1:107585-119661 GCA_030558815.1 Blastobotrys malaysiensis | reverse complement strand
TATCTAATGTTATTCTATTTTATCTATTCTATTACCTATTTCGTCAGGTCTGTTATTGTATAAGGTCTATTATACAGCTCGTAGTCTACGGTTCATAGTCTACGGTTCAGTCTACGGTTCAGTCTACGGTTCAGTCTACGGTTCAGTCTACGGTTCAGTCTACGGTTCAGTCTACGGTTCAGTCTACGGTTCAGTCTACGGTTCAGTCTACGGTTCAGTCTACGGTTCAGTCTACGGTTCAGTCTACGGTTCAGTCTACGGTTCAGTCTACGGTTCAGTCTACGGTTCAGTCTACGGTTCAGTCTACGGTTCAGTCTACGGTTCAGTCTACGGTTCAGTCTATGGTTCATAATCTAGTAACCTGCAAATCCTTCGCTAGGAGGTAATCCTCTTGAGTAGCTCAGAGATACTATAATGCGCAGTTGCGGACATTCATAAAAGGTTCCCTCAGGCTATCAGCGACTTTGGCTGGACAAACCGACGCCATTTGAAATTTATTATCATGAGTATACTTAGGTCTAGTCCTCCCTCGCCCTAGTCAATGGACTCTCTCAAAGATTATTACCCACTACGTAATCCACTATATCCACGGCATATATATAATCTACCAGTACTAACAGGCCTACATAATCTACCGGTAGTATACCCGAGGCCTAATATAACCCACTATCCAAGGCAATCCAAGGCAATCCAAGGCCAAGACTTGTAGCATTATTTAAACCTACAATAGCCAATAGTGTATTGGAATACTAATATCCGCTATCGAAGGTTCTGGTTCTATGTGATAAGACGGGCCGGCCAAATTTTTCACTCACACACCACGCATAACCATGAAAAGAGAGCCCGCACCACAAGTCTCGATAGCGGCCAAGGTATTTGTACGCTCTTCCAAGAGCGGCAACGCCACCAAGGTCGTCCGGGAACAGTACCTGCGAACAGATATCCCCTGCTCGTGCAAGGTCTGCGAGGTATGCCCTTCGATCCCGCCGCCAGTTCTCTCGGAGAGCCCCAACGGCACCACCAAGCGTGGCCCCCACTACGTCATTGTCGATACCAACATTGCGCTCAAGGCAATTGATCTCCTCGAGCACAAGTCTGCGTTTTACGACGTGATCGTCCCCCAGATCGTGCTCGAAGAGGTGCGTAACCGAAGCCTGCCGATTTACAACCGACTGCGGACCCTCTCCAAAGGTGGATCCGATGAGAAGCGGTTCTACGTGTTCCATAACGAGTTCCGTAAGGAGACGTTTGTGCCCCGAAAGCCGGGAGAGTCCATCAACGACAAGAACGATAGAGCCATTAGAAAGACGGCCGAATGGTACCAGGCCCACCTGAAACCCACCAAGATCACCACCGTGCTGCTCAGTGACGACAAGGCTAACCGCCAGCTTGCCAAGGAGCAGGGGATCGAATGCCTTTCCCTGCGGGCGTACTTGAAGGAGCACAAGAATGCCGATGAGCTGCTTGATCTCGCCCCCAGCGAGGAAGACACCATCAAAGTCAAGGAAGTCTCGTACCCACCGTACTACCCAATGTCCCGGCTGTTGGGCGGCATCAAGAACAGTACCCTTTATCAGGGTAGCCTGTCTATTAACCAGTACAACGTGGTGGAGGGCACCGTCTCCACCCCTGCATACCCCAAGCCAATTCTCATTCTCGGCCGAGACAACCTCAACCGAGCCTTTAATGGCGACAGCGTGGTGATTGAGCTGCTGCCGCAAAGCCAGTGGAAGCACCCCTCCACGGAGGCGACCACTGACCGCAATTCCAACGGCCTAGACAATGCCGACAATGACGAAGAGGCCGTGTTCACCGATGACGACCGAAAAGCCCTCGCCGCCGAGGCCAAGAGCGCACAAATGTCCTCCGCGGAGTACAAGATCCAGCCTACTGCAAAGATTGTCGGTATCATCAAGCGAAGCTGGCGGTTCTATGTCGGCCACATCTCCCCAAACTCGGTCGTCGAGGGCTCCAATGCGTCGCGTAACGTTCTCGTCATTGCGCTTGACCGGGCTATCCCACGAATCAGAATCAAGACGCGTAAGGCAAAGGAGCTCGTCGGGAAGCGTATTGTCGTAGCAGTGGATAGCTGGCCAGAGCACTCAAAGTTCCCAGAGGGCCACTTTGTGCGAAGCCTCGGTGACATCGAGTCCAAGCAGGCGGAGACAGAGGCTCTCCTGCTTGAGCACGATGTCGAGTACCGACCGTTCTCCAAGGCGGTTCTCGATTGTCTCCCAGCTGAAGGCCACGACTGGAAGGCGCCAGATAGCCTTGACACCGGTGACGAGCAGCTCAAGAAGCGTCGTGACCTGAGAGACTTGCTCGTGTGCAGTATCGATCCTCCGGGATGCCAGGATATCGACGATGCTCTTCACGCCTATGAGCTTCCAAACGGTAACTACCACGTGGGCGTGCACATTGCTGATGTCACTCACTTTGTCAAACCAAATACTCCACTTGACGACGAAGGTGCCTCTCGTGGTACATCTGTCTATCTTGTGGACAAACGAATCGATATGCTGCCGATGCTTCTCGGTACCGATCTGTGTTCCCTGCGTCCGTATATCGACCGGTTCGCCTTCTCTGTGCTATGGGAACTTACCCCGGACGCGGAGATCGTCAACGTGGAATTCACCAAGTCTGTCATTCGGTCCCGTGAGGCGTTTGCCTACGAGCAGGCCCAGGCCCGAATTGATGATGAATCCCAGCAGGATCCGCTCACCAAGGGCATGCGAATCTTGCTCAACTTGTCCAAGAAGCTCAAGCAGGGGCGAATTGATGCTGGCGCTCTGAACCTTGCCTCCCCAGAAGTCAAGGTCCAGGTCGATAGTGAAACTGCTGACCCCGGAGATGTTGAGATCAAGAAACTTTTGGATACCAACTCGTTGGTCGAGGAGTTCATGCTGCTCGCCAACATTAGTGTGGCCCGAAAGATTTACGATTCTTACCCACAGACCGCCATGCTGCGTCGCCACGGTGCGCCACCCGCATCCAACTTTGAGATCCTCAACGACCAGCTCCGTATTAAGAAGGGCATGTGGATCGATTTGGAGAGCTCCAAGACGCTCGCCGATAGCCTCGACAAGTGTGTCGATCCAAAAGAGCCATTCTTCAACACTCTGGTGCGAATCATGGCTACCCGGTGCATGCTTGCTGCAGAGTACTTCCATGCCGGAAGCTACAGCTACCCAGAGTTCCGTCACTATGGTCTTGCCTCTGAGATTTACACCCATTTCACGTCGCCTATTCGACGATATGCTGATGTGGTTGCTCATCGACAGTTGGCGGGTGCCATTGGATACGAGACGCTGGATCTCTCGCATCGAGATAAGACCAAGATGGAGCGAATTACTCAGAACATTAACAAGCGACATCGAAACGCTCAGTTTGCGGGACGAGCTTCGATTGAGTACTATGTTGGGCAGGTTCTCAAGAAGGATGAGTCTGAACAAGAGGGTTTCGTCATTAAGCTCTTCTCCAACGGTGTGGTTGTTCTTGTCCCCAAGTTTGGTGTCGAAGGTCTCATTCATTTGGAGGATATTGGCGATCCAGACACGGCGGTGTTTGAGGAGGAGTCTTACACTCTTAAGATGGAGGGCCGAGAGATTTCCATCTTCGACAAGGTCAAGGTATTTGTCGAGAGTGTTAAGGACGAGACGACGGGCAAGCGAAAGGTCAAGATGACTCTGAAATAGATGTATGTCATGAATAATTAATATTTGAATCACAACAATTTTTAGGCAATATCGTACCCCTGGGGACAACAGGTTTTAGGCAATATCGTAGCATTAAGATTACGTGAATATTTACTGTTCCGCAACGACACCGGCACCCTTGGCATTCTTGAGAATGTACTTCTTGTACTCGCTGATATCGCCTGGGAACTTTCGAACGGTACCCTGTTCGGAGACCCAAATCTCCTTGCAGACCCGCTGGATGGTGCTCACATCGTGGGAAACCATGAGAATACCACCCTTAAAGTTCTTGAGCGCATCAGCCAGAGCATCCAAACCAGCAATATCAAGATGGTTAGAAGGCTCATCGAGAACCAGAATGTGTGGCTGGTTAAGACACAAGACAGAAAATGCAACTCGAGATTTCTGACCACCAGAGAGGGTCTTGATCTTTTGCAGGCCGAGAGAACCAGTGATACCAAACGCACCCAACATTCGTCGGTACTCCTCGTCAGTCTTACCTGGTGAGCACTTGGCCATCCACTCGACGGGAGAAAGAGTAACGTCCATACCGTCAATATGATGCTGAGCAAAGTAACCAATTCGCAATCGTGGATTTCGTGACACGACACCGGTCTTTGGCTGTAGCTTGTCCATGAGAACCTTGAGGAGGGTGGTCTTACCGCAACCGTTACCACCAACCAATGCAATTCGCGAGTCCATCTGAATGTCAAAGTCCACGTTATTCAGCAGCAGCTTATCAGTGTACCCAAAGCTGACGTCGGACATTTGAATAATGGGCGGCGAGAGCATTTCTGGCTCGGGGAACTTGAAGGTAACCACCTTGTCCTCCTCTGGGGGCTCGAGAACGGGCAGCTTCTCGAGCTTTTTGATTCGCGACTGGGCCTCCTGGGCCTTGCCGGCATTGTATCGGAACTTGTCGATGAAGGCCTGCAGGTGCTTTCGGTAGGCCATCTGGTTCTCGTACTCTCGCAGCGCGTTCTTCCGTCGCTCCTCCTTTGTGGCGTAGAAGCTGTCAAAGTTCGCACCTCTGTAGTAGTCGAGTCGCTCCGAATGCTGGTGGATGATATCTGTAGCCACATCGTTGAGGAATGCTCGATCGTGAGATACCACCAGGACAGTAGATGGGTAAGTTTGCAGGTAGTCAGATAAGAAGATAATAGACGGCACATCCAACATATTGGAAGGCTCATCAAGCAACAGCAGATCTGGCTTGAAGAACAGCGCTCGCGCCAGAGAGAGACGCATTCGCCAACCACCGGAGAAGGAGCTGGTAGGGTTCTGTTGGGCCTCCTTGGAGAAACCGAGACCAGAAAGAATAGTGGCGGCTCGGGACTCGGCCTTGTCGGCCTCAATCTCCATGAGCTTCTCATACACTTCAGAAAGGTTCTCCTCGAGATCAGATCGCTCATCATCAAGCTTCTTGTACTCGGGATCATTGGAGTTGGTGACGCCCATCTCCTCCTGGATCTTGGCAATCTCAGAGATCCGGGCCTGCAGCTCATCCTGCTCCATGAGCAGCTTCTTTCGCCACACATCAGCATCCAATACGGTTTGCAGGGCAGATCGGTCGTCACCAATGACCTCCTGTTCCACATAAAGAATCGAAATGTGGGTTGGAATCGCAAGCTCTCGCCTCGACAGGGCTCTCAGCAGAGTAGACTTACCAATACCGTTATTACCTACGAGACCATATCGTCGGCCATACGCCAGCGTGATGGTAGCGTTGGAAAGAATTCGCTGACCAGCACCCACGTACAGAT
This sequence comes from Blastobotrys malaysiensis, assembly GCA_030558815.1. Taxonomy (NCBI): domain Eukaryota; kingdom Fungi; phylum Ascomycota; class Dipodascomycetes; order Dipodascales; family Trichomonascaceae; genus Blastobotrys; species Blastobotrys malaysiensis. Next base: position 114,203 of record JAKTQL010002533.1, on the reverse strand, counting down.
CAAAGTTCTCCACCTTGATAGACTTGTCTCGGCCCTCACTGGCTGTGGCCATCTCCAATGGGTTAACGGTAAGGAAGAAGCTGTCGTAATCCTCTTCCTGCTCCTGTTTGAGCAGCTTGGAGGCCTGATACTCGACCTGGACCGCCTGGCGGGCTGCTCGCTTGGCCATCTTGGCGGCAATCTTCTTCTCCGCCTTCTCGAGCTTCTTCTTGTCGACTCGGGACTCAACCTTTCGGCCCGACACGTGCTCCAGATCGGTGCCGTCGCCACTCCCGCCACTGGTCTTCTGGTTCTGTCGCTGCGCATTGAGCAAAGTCTCTTTATCAAGCAGTCGGGTGGCAGAGTCACCCTGTCGCTTCTCCTCGTTCTGCGAGTAGAGCTTGTTGAGCTCGCCTATGAGGCCCTTCCCAAGGGTCTCCAGCGCCGTGGAATCACCACCGGCGTTCTTGAGGAGGTTGGTAACGAAGTGGATCTCTTCGTCAATGTTCAGACTCGACGCCAGAGAAGCATCCGAGGTGGAATTGGCAATAAACTGCACATACCCAGCCGCATAGTCGGAGACTACCGAGTCGATCGTTGGGACGGCTTTTCTGACCTGATTCGCTAGAGCCGCTGCCATCTTCAATCCTTTACTATGGTCGTCAGATCCTCCTCCACTCAGCAGTGAAGGCTGGAATTTTCACTCGTTCTGTTATTTACCGTTGTGAGAGTTTCACACGTGAATTTTAGAGTACAGGGCCTCCGCCATATGCAGGACCCATCATGACTGGTCATAGGGTGATGCACTCGAATTAGCGAGGTTATTGGCATGGGAAGGCTGAGACGGTGTATAGTAATGCACTGCCTCGGAGGATATAAGAACGTCATCTTTTGGTTATTTGGTTCACAAAAGCGTACTGGATGGCCGTCGTAGATGAGGTGGAGAGGCCATCGGAAAAACTCATTGGTGGTTCAGCCGCACAATGCACGATGCGAAACCCCGGTTTGACTTGACTTTTCACCACGGGGACGGTAATCAAACGTAGTTCTCGGGGATTATCTGGGAATCGATCTGGAGATCCAGTCAGAGCCATTGAGTATGATTGAGGAATCTTTAACTTTGCATGCGGTGGTACGAAAAAGTAACATCAATAGTCGCATGTATTTAGCCCCAGACTGATCTCTCATGTAACCATATGATGGTGAATTGGTATACATATCGATCTTGTCACCATCAGGGTAGGAATGGGCTTGCACATTGAACCGCGGCCTACCAATGCTTATAAAACAATGGCCTGAGTCCACCGATGAGATATTAACCTTAAATCACCGGTGCCCGCTCAGTAAAGGAATCTTCCATCTGACAGGTGACTGGACCAACAAAGCATCGAATGCCTTTCTTTCAACTCGATTGAAATTACTCACCACCAATCACACCGTCGTGGAAACTGTCGACTTTAACTCCTATCCTCTCGACATTATTTCCTCTCTTTCTCTTTTTCTGGACCCTCCTCCACCATCGCCGGCAAAATGACGGTAAGTGCCCTCCTCCATTCAAAAGAACATGCTAAAAGGAGTTGCCTTTTGGAGCCAGTAACCATTGGAAATCACCGCACGCCCATTCGCTATGACTCTGCAGTTATGAAATACGGGGCTCAAGTATCTGCACGGATTGGTGCATATTTCCGGCCGAAAAATTCAGTCATCGGCCTCCACTCTAGGGGATTAAAAGGAACCTCCGACACGCATACTCTTTCTTTCTCTTGGATAATATTAACACTCATAGGTCCCTCAAGTCGAGTATTGGTGTAAAAAGAAGAAAATGTTCATTGAGAACCAGAACCTAGGCGACAGAACCCGGTCTGAGGACTGGCGAAGTGAGTCCCCTTGTAGCTGCCCTCCGTAGGGCTGATTTGATTCGAACCATTGTTAACCACGGGTTAAAATTTTTCTAGTTCGAGGATACGACCCATTGACTGCTCCAGATCTGCTTCAGCACGAAATCCCCCTCACTGAAAAGGCCAAGGCCACTATCCTCAAGGGCCGAAATGCGGCTGTTGACATTCTCGAGGGCAAGGACGATCGTCTCATGGTTGTCATTGGCCCATGTTCCATCCACGACCCCAAGGCTGCCGAGGAGTACTGCGACCGGCTGGCCAAGCTCAACGAGAAACTCCAGGACGATCTGCTCATTGTCATGCGAGCCTACCTCGAGAAGCCCCGTACAATTGTCGGCTGGAAGGGCCTGATCAACGATCCTGATATTGATGGCACCTTCAAGATCAACAAGGGTCTGCGTATCGCCCGACAGTTGTTCGTCAACCTGACCGAGAAGGTTCCAATTGCCTCGGAGATGCTGGACACCATCTCCCCACAGTTCTTGTCTGATCTCTTCTCGGTCGGCGCCATTGGCGCCCGAACCACCGAGTCCCAGCTGCACCGAGAGCTGGCCTCTGGTCTCTCCTTCCCAGTCGGGTTCAAGAATGGTACTGACGGCACGCTGGATGTTGCTGTCGACGCTATTCGAGCCGCTGCCCACCCACATCACTTCCTCTCCGTCACCAAGCCAGGCGTTGTCGCCATTGTGGGTACTGACGGTAACAAGGACGGCTTCATCATTCTGAGAGGCGGTAAGACGGGCACTAACTTTGATGCCGATTCGGTCCAGAAGGCCGCTGAAAAGCTACGAGGCGCCGGCATTATGAATGACCAGACCGGCCCACGAGTCATGATTGACTGCTCCCACGGTAACTCGCAGAAGAACCACCGAAACCAGCCAATTGTCGCTTCCACCGTTGCCAAGCAAATTGCCGCTGGCGAGCGAAGTATTTGTGGTGTCATGATCGAGTCCAACATCCACGAGGGCCGACAGGACGTGCCACCAGAGGGCAAGGATCACCTCAAGTACGGTGTCTCCATCACCGACGCCTGCATTGACTGGGAGACCACCGAGACCGTCCTCGAGGAGCTCGCCGAGTCTATTAGACTGCGACGAAAGTGCTAATTCCTCCCCTTTTTTATTATCTTGTATATGGACCTTTAATTCTGACTCTGGTCAATAAAGAAAACAACCCCACCCCCTAATCATCATTTTTACAAGACATGCACCGTAATAAATTGCTTGTCCTATGGTACACTTAGCGCCTAACCTCCATGGACCCTGGCTTATTGGGGTGCCCTCGGATATGCAGACGGAACCGCGAAAACCTCACCAAAACACGTAATGATAGATCTTTCGTCAACGTTCACGTATACGACAAAAAGTCCGCCTCAGGTAAGTCCGGATGGAGAGTTCGTCGCCTATGTAGTCGGAGAGAAACTGGTGATCCGTCGGACTTCCACCCTTGCGACCAAGAAGATTCTACCCTTGCCAAAACGGTTTGGGATCGTTGATATCGCATGGGACCGCTCGGTCGCTGAGAGTCTGGAGCAACGGCTCCTGGTGAGGGCCGCAGACGAGATTCGCACCTACGCTATTGATGCTAGTGGTCTGGCAGAAGCCTCAATTGCCACAGGCAGGTTCGAACTCTTGTCGGCTGAGTGGAGATCCTGGCAGTGCCAAGCGGAAGACGAGCCGGACCAAATGGTCAGGGTAGTGGGGTTCAGCCGATACGGACTCAAAGCATCGGTATGGTCCTCAGATGGGTTAGAACTGGATGTTCCTTTTGTCAAGCTCCCCAAGGCAATTGATATTAATGGGGAGAGTTTTGGCATCTTAGCTCGTCGCAAGACCCAAGATGAGCTGGTGATATTCTCGTTCAAAAAGCTGGCTGAAAACGGTCAAGCTGTGCGGACGCTCTCATTGAAAGGTATGCTCGATACCAAAGAGATCAAATGGTCTCCAGATGGACTGTACTTTTGCGCCCGGGACAATGCTTCCATCGGGTACAAGGTGAACATATTTGGCGCTGATGGAACGCTAGTTCATGTTTATGAGGGTCCAAGCTCAGTGCGAGACGAATTTGAGCAGGGAGCAGTGGTTACAGAATGGGTCACAGTAAATGGGCACCCATTGCTTATTATCGGGGATCGTAATGAGCGGATTGTTGTCGTTGACGGGACTACGTTTAGACATTGGGCTATCTTGCACCATAGAGAACGTATCGAGGAAGATGTTCCGGTTTGGCTCGAAGGGATTGGCAATGGTAACACGCCGGTTATGTATACACTGGCACAGCTGCCATTCGTTGTCCCTAGTTACAAGCCAGATCTGCCTGGTGTCTCGCTGTTAAAGGTGTCTCCAAATGGAAAATACTTGGCCAGTAGAGTCGATTCTATGCCCAGTACTGTTTGGGTATGGTCTATCGGTGAAACTATACAGCTTCATTCAGTCCTGTGTCACTCTTCATATATTCATACTGTCCAATGGAACAGTAATTCGGCCAGGCTGCTGGTGATTCCAACCAAAGGGGGGTTTGTTGGAGTGGCTGAATTTGACTTTCAAGACCAACAAGTGCCTTATTTAGCGAGCTTCGCCAACACCATGGAAGGTATCACCGGTGGGCATTGGGCGGGAAATGACAATTTTGTGGTATGGAATGCTCAGAACTTTGCTGTGGCAAAGCTGCCGGAACGGTCTCCTGAACCAAATGGAGATGGCGATATCTCAATGAATGAAACTGCGGCCGAGAATGCCTTAAATCCGGAAGAATCGAAAGAAAAGGCAGATCCGGAGGCCAAAACAGACGACATCAAAGAAGCAGGAAATGACTCGTACATGTCGCTTGAGGAAGAACTAAATACATCGAGCCAACAAGACGAAAAACCAGAAGGAGTCACCATTGGTCAAGATGAGGATCTTGGCCTACTGGACTTGGATGATGATGACCTACCAATGAGAGAAGGTAGCCCTGCTCAGCTTCAGGACGATGACACCCAGGTTCGGGACATTGTCAACAGTGTTCAGCAGAATGAGTGGATTGAAGACCCTGAAGAGATCAAGCCAGACGACACCTTCCATGGGAAGAATACCACCCACAAAAGGGGCTAGCTTCCTAGATTATTTATTAGACAATTTAGAGTATATAAGATTCTTTAATATGGTAATGCATGAGCAATTCAATTGTTGGTCTTTTCGATCCCTTCCGGTTGTGCTCCTATACTTTGGTTAGTGTAATCCATGTCACTCCGTTACCGACTTACCCTCGAGCTTGCTCTTCAAGAGCATGTTTTCCTTTCGAAGAATGCCAATTTCAACCTCCTTTTGCGCAGCTCGTCCCTGTGAAAGCATTCGCTACACTCGTTAGTTTTTCATTCAAATCGCGAGGACCACTTACTCCTAGAGCAACGTTCTCCTCCTTGAGTGCCCGGAATCTCATCATCATTCGATGGACCATTTCAATCCCGTCCATTTTCTTATGCATCACGTCCTCGAGTACCGTCTTGTCCGTCTTCGACCCTCCGATCGCCGTCGCAGTCACCATTGCCTCGATTTGAAGCTTCAACTCGGCAATCTCTCGGTTCTTGTCCTCCACAGTCTTGGCCATTTCCCTAAATGCCTTCTCGATAGCCGGATCAACGTTCTCAAGTGCCTCCTTCAACGGAGCACCTTTCCAATCAGCATTGTTCTTGGGCGCTCCATCAAACTGCCGGGTCGCCGCAACTGAAGCATACTTCCTGTCATTGGGGAAAGTAGAGCCAATTCGCTCAATCTCCTGAACTAGGCTGTTCTTGTCGGGCTGGTGCTGGGATTGCGGGTGCGAAAGCGATCCTTGGTGCTGCTGTTTAAACAGGTTCCGCTCAAATGCCATATCTCCCGCCGAGACAGGGCCCATCCGCCCAAAAAGCTGCTGTCCGCCTCCTCCTCCGCTGTTGCTGCCGAGCCCAGGGTACATGCTGTTTTCATAGTCGCTAAATCCTTGATTGTTCCGGGGATAGTCCAATTGGAGTGCGTCCGAGTTGTTGCCCCATAGATTGTTGAGCGAGGACACATTCGTGCCATACGACTTGTAGGAGCCGAGCGAATCAAAGGAGGTCTTCGGGGTCACCGAGTGGTGGATGCTGGAACTTTGGGATAGACTACCGCTGCTGGACGACATGGCCAATTGGTTACGCTGCTGGTCCTGCGCAGCGTTTACCAGTGCGGGGGACGAATTGAAGTGGTTCAATTGATGGTGCATGTTCGTAGACTTTCCTGGCTGGATTGGTTAGCATCAACCACATTGCCAATGTGATCCAATGGTTTCCTTACGTAAAATGGGGGATTCATTCCAACTAATTGCTTGATCAGTTACTGTTTCTTCGGGATGACTGTGGAACTGATAGCAAGATCAAAGTTGTGGATGGAATGTCGAATATGGAGGAGGTGAGGAGGAGAATAAAAGGCAAATTGAAGGTGGAAATTGGCTGAATTTATAATAATATTTTCGTGCCCCAGCCTTACGACGCCTGGCGTGTCGTGTGTTTGGCCCGGGGGTATGCGATCTATCACTTGTAGCCTGTGGTCATATTCCGGGTTCCCTGAGCAACATCCAACTTGAAATATGCATTTGTAGGAGTATTATTCTACAGATATGGTCGATTAGGATAGATGATCTTGTGGAGGTCATGTCGTATTTGGTACCACGATAGAACATGGCGCTCAAATTAATGATGATCTTGTGGCCGGAGGTCCATGGTCATGTCGTATTTGGTACCACG
>JAKTQL010002533.1:94096-107565 GCA_030558815.1 Blastobotrys malaysiensis | reverse complement strand
ACGGAGCGATCCGCCCGGAAATCGACGTACCGCAGCCAGTGCTTCAGCTCGTACGGGTCCCCGAGGATCTCCCGCTCGAATGGAACGTCATCCTCTGTAATTGGATACATACCCATCTCGTTTGGCCCGGGGGTATGCGATCTATCACTTGTAGCCTGTGGTCATATTCCGGGTTCCCTGAGCAACATCCAACTTGAAATATGCATTTGTAGGAGTATTATTCTACAGATATGGTCGATTAGGATAGATGATCTTGTGGAGGTCATGTCGTATTTGGTACCACGATAGAACATGGCGCTCAAATTAATGATGATCTTGTGGCCGGAGGTCCATGGTCATGTCGTATTTGGTACCACGATAGAACGTGGCGCTCAAATTAATGACAGTAATGAATTCAAAGCTCATCTGCTAAAGTAGTACATATAATCTATCGCACTCGTTCAAACAAATAAATGTAGGCAAACTTCTTCATCTCCTCGATTTCGCCGCCCTGGACAACCTTCTCATCGTTAAACAGCACCCACTCATCTTGACCGTCTACTGGCTTTCGAACGAATGCGACATAGTGGCCGGCATGAATGCTGGCACCCTTATGACAGATGATCCCCTTGAGTCTATAGTTGGCAGGGAGGGTAGCATCTCCCACAGGGCCGGTCTCGGTCGCTGGCTCAACGTCTTCATCCATGGCGCTCGAGTCGTCGGGGTTGTTGAAGAGCCACTCGACAGCCGCTTCGACGTTTCCACCAGTCTGGCTGAGCGCCTTCTTCGCCTGAGGCTGGGTGAATCCCATATCCATGATCATGGAAACCTGACCCGCGTCCGGTTCGGCTCCGCCGCTCTTCTTGTCGGCCTTAAGCTCAACTGGGGTGTCGATATCAGGATCCTCCATATGCTCAAGAAGCCAGCTCATGGCCATCTCTGGGTCACTGTTACCAGTAGCGAAGAGCGCCTTTTCGGCTCTAACCTTGGGCATTCCCATGGACTCGAGCTGTTCAAGAAGCATCTCATTGGGGACAAACTTGGCGTCATCAGGCTCCTCACCACTATCCTCCATAATATCCTCATCCGGTTGGGGCCCCTTGGAAATGTATTGGTCCAGAGCGAAGACGCTGTCATCTACTTCCACTGGAATGTCAAGCTTGGTGGGCACCCAGTTGACGATTTGGAACCGCCGGGCGTTGAGCACAAGCACGTCTGGGAAGCTCTTGAACTTGACATCGACCACTGAATCCATAGAACTGCAGTTGCCGCACTTGTAGTCAATGCTCTCACGCCCAGTGTACAGGTCGATGCACTCCTTGAGCTTTACTGTCTCGTACTCGTCCTCGGAACCCTCTACCTTGCGAGCTGGAACAGGAATTGACAAGTTCTCTTGCGGTTCAGTCTTGTAGATAACCTTGTGACAGCTATTGCACTCGATACGCCGCTCGGACTCAAACTTGAATGCGTTGGTGGGGTCCTCAAGCTTGATCTTACGACTCGCCTGTGAAAGCTTCTCCGAGAGGTAGGTGAGGAACTCAAATGCGTCCTGCTGCCGCATAGTCGAGAACTCAACATGCCCACGGCCAATTAGTGCCTTGAACATGCCCAGAGCAATACCCTTCTGATGCTGAATGTCGCCCTCAGTGTCATTCGAGGGCAAGGCATACCGGCCGGAGAGCACGCCATCAGCCAGCTTTCGCATCTGCACCTCGATATCGTTCGCCGGATCAGCCGTGGGGAGCTCCGAGGTCTTGGAGTACCGCTCAACAAACTGCGGCAGCGAAAACAAGCACTGGACGACGGAAGACATGTAGCACGAGTTGCCCAAGTTCTTGATCCCCGTCAACCCAGGCCCGAACAATGGCTGCAACAGCTTCCCATCGTCTGTAACCATGCTGAAATCCCACTTGAGGTTCTGCTCGATCTGCATCTCCGTCAGGCTCTTCTCGGTCTGAACCCGGTCGGCAATGTTGATGCCAAAGTGGTTGAGGTGGTTTGCAATTTCCGGATCCTGCACTTCCTCGTTACACCGGTAGCAATACACGTCCGCATTACCCTCAGGAGTGATACTACCGAGCTTGACCGAGGCCGGGTGGCCCGACGAGTCGAAATGGGTCAATCCGTGGCTGTTACCGCCAACTCCGCCAAACTGCGCCCGGCCGCATCCCAGGTTACCACAGGTCAAACAGAGCCACAGGTTCTCCTGGAGGGTACACAGCGCACAATGAGCCAGGTCCTGCGACTGCAGCATCGTGGCCTCGCCCTGAGAGAGTCCTACAATGTGCGAACAGGCAGTGATCTCCTGCTCCCACGCCTGAATCTCCTCCCGTCGAGCATACGAGGTGGCTCTCAGGACCCCCTCTACAACCTGAGCCACACTTTGGTGGCTCGATTCAATAGGAGAGTCCTCAAACTGGAGGTCCCGCACGGTGGTCGCCGTGTCATAGTGGTCCTCCTCCTTGTCGGCCTCAATTGCAAGCTTCGCAAGCTTTGGGGTCTTCTGCTCCTTCATCTTCGGGGTCCGCTTGATGTTGAGGAAGACATCGTGCCCTGTAAGCTGGCGGTGGAACGCCGTGTGGTTCTTCTGGGGGTCTGGGCAAGTCGCCAGGAAACACTGGAGGCACACGTCGAGTCCAAACTCCGAGTCCGGAGTATCGAAGCAGTAGGCGCAGTCGTCCTTGAACACCTGTTGGTTGCTTCGTGGGGGCGCTAGGCCCAGCGAATTGATGTGGTCGATTACTTGGCTCATTGTCGCGTTTGTTCGGTCGCCGTGGTGTGGCGATACGTTTTATCGCACAGCCGCACGCCACAGTCGTCAAAGGTGCAGTAACGAGCTTAGTATTAGCTTGTTATATAGCCTGTAGGATTCTAGACGATTCCATTAAATATCTTTGGATATTGATAGCCAATCCCTCGGGGTTCTAGGGGCGGAGCCCCTGCTACAGGGGGTCTGGGGGACTGGTCCCCCAGGTAATTGTCCTGTAGTGTCTTCGAGGGCCAGCCCTCGAGCTCCCGTAGCTGGGGGTTTTACCCCCAGGCCCCCATTTGATAGACTGCTATGGGGTTCTAGGGGCGGAGCCCCTGCTACAGGGGGTCTGGGGGACTGGTCCCCCAGGAAATTGCCCTGTAGTGTCTTCGGTAACCAAAACTGTCAGTAAAAAAGCGAAGGGCCAGGGCTCTTAGTCTAATGGGTGTATGGAAACATGAGGAATACATCCTATTGAAGTAAAGTCGCAGTAGTAAAATATGTACAAAAATAATAGTTTAGTACTTCCAGTCGAGCAGAGACTCGTCAGAAGGGTCTGGCTTGGTCATTCGAGCGAGGATCTCCCGGATCTTAATGTCGACGCTGTTCTTCGCGCCGTATCGGTCCTGGAAGTGAGCAATGACCTCGTCCCGGGTAGCCTTGTACTCTCGGGTCGAGTGGTTGCCAATGACATAGTCCTGCACCTCAACCTCCTTGGGCAGGCCAAAGTTGTGTGGGTACTCGGTGTAGGTCTTGTCGGACAAGAACTCAATCTCTGGGGAGCCGGACTCTCGCTTCTCAAAGAACGCAGCAACGTCGGCCTGGGTCACCTCGCCAATAGCGGCTGGGGTCCAGGTAGGAGCCCGCTTTGGCTTGGAGAGCAGCAGCGCGGAGACGCCCTCGACAAAGTCTGGGTGGTACATAAAGTTCTCGGCCAGGTGGTACTCCTTGGTGAAGGCAGCGGTAATGTCAAGCTTCTTGGCGTTTCGAATAGCCGCAAGAGTCACCTTGACGGAGGTTGGGGATCGCTCGAGGATGGTAGCCTTGGTCTTTCGAGCAAACTCAGAGGGGTGCTCATCCAACGCTCGCAGAATCTCCTCCACAGAGTCGTGGCCAAAGCACTGGTCAATGACCTCTCGCTTCTCGCCGGAGATGGAGAAGGAGTAGTCCGCCGGGGCGTCCTCGGCAAAGTCCTCAATGGCCTCGTTCACAAGCTTGTGGATGTCGACCTCCGCCTCGGAAACCGAGTTGTGGAGCTCGGAGAGACGGGCCTCGAGGTCGGCGATTCGCGACGAGGGGACGTAGTGGGTAGCAAGGCCGGCGTAGACGGCGTCAAAGCCCTTGAGTCGCTCGGAGGTAAGGCCGAGATAAACGCCGAGCTCGCCGTCCAGTCGCGACAAGAAGAAGGTACCGCCAACGTCTGGGAAGAACCCAATCGTCGTCTCTGGCATGGCGAACATGGTCTTCTCGGTGGCAACTCGGAATGGAGCATGCACCGACAACCCGACGCCACCGCCCATGGTAATGCCGTCCATGAAGGAGACAAAGGGCTTGGGGTAAGTGGCAATGAACTGGTCCAGGGTGTACTCCCGGTTAAAGTAGTGCGAAGCCTCCTGGGAGCCCTTGGCACCGTCCTTCGCAATGCCACCGGCAAGAGCAGTCACGTCGCCACCGGCACAGAGCGACTTGTCGCCCTCGCCCTTGAGCATGACGATCTTGGCCGAGTCGGACTTGGCCCACTCTCGCAGCCGCGGCAGAATCTCCTCGACCATGTTAAGATTGAGCGAGTTGAGCTTGGCAGGTCGGTTCAGGGTGATGGTCCGCCCAGCCTTGTTGGCATGGAACTTGACCTCGGGCGCGGCGGACGCGGTCGAGGACATTCTCAGGAAGGTCGGGTTGGTGATCTTGGCTCGCAATGGCATGGCCTGGACTGTGTGGAGCAGAGTGCTTGCTCGCTTTAGCGACTGCATGGGTATTTATATGGTCTCTCGCGGCTTATTAATGTATGCAGGTGCACGAGTGGGGGCAGGATCTCCTTAGATTGATTCAATTGCTCGTTCAGCCGGTGATTATCGATACGTTCGGCTAGACTTTATACCCTTCGGTGCTGGAGCCTCTCGGTGTGGGTGGAGTCGGAAATTTTTCGGCCCTGTTAAAGGTTAACTTGACTGGGTTAACTGCCTTCCCCACCACGTCTCCGAGGTTCTCTCCGCACGGGGTCGCAGATGCTACAGTAGTTATAGCTCTTGTAGCTGGGGGGATGTTCTCCAGATTTGGTATTTCTTTCCAGGCGGCTATTGCCAAGTCGATAGCATGAGCGTTCCGCTAACATAGAGGTCAAGTATACCAGGGTAATATACTACCGGTATATCAGTAGACTTTCAAATATCTCACATTGATCTACGAAATACACTACCAGTAGACTTACAAATATCTCACATTGATCAACTACGAAATACACTACCAGCAGACTTATAATATCTCACATTGATCAACTAGGAATATAGTACATGTAGACTTTTACAAATATCTCACATTGATCAACCACGGAATAGATGTTAAAATTGTCGTCCAGGGTCTTAGCTATGATTCTTTGGTAAATTTTGACTTATAGTAGTTGGTTTATATCTGATTTATACCCTGTCCGTCAATATATTGATAGGTCTTACTGGAAATTGGTAATTATCATGGTAGTAGCCAGTACCAATAGACTTTTACAAATATCACATTGATCAATTATGAATGGATGTTAAAGATTGTCGTCCAGAGCCTCAACTATGATTGATTCTTTAGTAAATCTGACTTTTAGTAGTTGCAGGTTTATATCAGATATTATAATACTCTGCGTGTCCATGTATTGACTTTTTCTCGCTGTTCTAGCTATTGGAGCAAAGATATTTTATATGCCATTCAAAATTATTTTCTACCAGCGCCTTGTCGTATAGGCACTTTGATGCATTATAAAGGAAGGATTTACATAAAAAACTTGTCCTTTTTTGTGGAAATATGGTACTCAAGTTCCTGGAGCTTTGTATGTATAATTGAACGCCAAATATGTGGCATGGTTAGTGGATTTCCAGATTGATGCTCTACAATCATTAAATATGTGATATCGCCATTGTCGTAAATTTAGTGACATGCAAATGAAATTTCAATACGTCCTATCATGTTTATTGTTCTAACTTTCGATTAATGCTTTTGAAAGAGGTCCATCATTAAAAAGCTCATTCGAAGAATTGTACCACTCGTCTGCGAAATGGAAGTTAGTCATTACCTTGTACTTAAATTATGTACCCCATTGAAGCAAAAATATCGTACCAGTAAAAATAATTGTACGCTCTACCGATAGTTTCATCTCCAAAATCGCAACTCGGTGTTTAATTACCGAATAACGATATGAATTGTAGAATTGCCAATTATACCATTCGGTCGACAATCCAAAAGCTGGGGCACAGAAGACCCAGATTCAAGTTCCTAATTCAAATATACAAAATATCTTTGCCAAACCAGCAATAAACCTTTAATCAAGTACCAAGGCAACGGTTTATATTGGTGCGGCTGAAATGCCCAGGGGTTAACGAATTAACATAATTTTCCGAAACGTGGTGTGGAAAAGATGACGACGGTCTCGAATCTGGCAAAGTCGGCTGAGCATTCTTTTAGACACGAAGCTCCTGAGTCCACCCAAAAATATAAAAATACCCCGAGGGGAGGATACGGATGGACTGCAAGAACCTGCGATAATCTCATTTGGTTCATTTTCGATAAAACTTGGGTGAAAATTATAATGGAGCAGACCAAACTGGTCCAGCGCAAGCTGGAGACCGGCGCCGAGGCCGGGGCCAACTTTATAGAGCACGATAAGGACTTCTTCTACACGTACCAAGAGGAGCCGCATCGTACTCGGCGGAAGCAGATCATTGCGAAGCATCCGGAGATCACCAAGCTCAATGGGTACGAGCCGCTGACCCGGTGGGTCGTACTAGGGGTGTGTACCACTCAGTTCACCACTGCCTATCTGCTGCGAAACTCGGGCTTTTCGGACTGGAAGTTCTGGGTTGCGGCGTATTTCATTGGCGCGACCTGTGTTTCGAACCTCTTTTTGGCCATCCACGAGCTGTCGCACAACCTTGGGTTCAGAAAGCCTCTGCATAACAAGCTCTTCTCCATCGTGACGAACCTGCCCATTGGCATTCCGTACAGTGCGAGCTTTGCGCCCTACCACTTGATGCACCACAAGTACATGGGGGACACCACATATGACACGGACATTCCTACTCCAGTAGAGGCGGCGGTGCTGTCGTCGGTGCTGGGCAAGGCGTTCTTTGCGACCTTTCAGCTCTTCTTTTACGCATTGCGGCCCATGTTTGTCATTAACATCAAGTTCACGTGGGTGCACCTGCTGAATGTGATTGTCCAGTTCACGTTCGACTACTTTTTCATCAAGGCAATGGGCACTACTGCGTTCTACTACCTTATCGTTAGCGACTTTTTGGCTGGGTCCCTGCACCCCATTGCCGGCCATTTCATTGCTGAGCACTACGTGTTTGACCCTCCTTCCAAATACGACCCCAGGGGCACTCCTTTCCCGGAGACGTACAGCTACTACGGCCCGCTTAACATTTTTGTGTACAACGCCGGGTACCACAGCGAACACCACGACTTTCCGTACATTCCGTGGACGCGTATCAAGAAGGTGCGGGAGATTGCTGCCGACTTTTACGACCCGCTGCCTTACCACTCGAGCTGGGTCAAGGTGATCTACGACTTTGTGTTCGACCCCAAGGTCACCCTGTGGTGCCGTGTCAAGCGTGCCGAGGCCGCCCGCAAGCGTGAGCACAAGGAGGGCACCATGGACTAGAGGCTGGGCCTCAATTAAGCTATGTAGTTCCGCTGCGCGGGTCAATTCCAATCACATGTATAACGGGCGTCTGGGGTGGAGCCCCCTGCTCCGGGAGCTCGATACTCCCTAGACCAATTACCTGGGGGACCAGTCCCCCAGGCCCCCTGGAGCTCCGCTACGCGGAGGGGGTTTGGGGGTGGAACCCCCAACTACGGGGTCTGGGGCAGAGCCCCAGGTCAATTGCTGAAATACGCACTGGGCGGAGAGGATAAGGAAAGGAGAGATATATACAGGATAAGCTAGGAAGCCTTGCGGCCGGTGAGGTCTACAAACTCGCCGCGGGAGGCGGCGTCTTCGAGGCGCTGGCGCTCCTCCTGGAGCTGTTCAAAGCGGATGCGGCGCTCGTATCGCACGAGCTCCCGGTCGACTCTGTAGCACCCGCCGGTAATGATGAACCCGAGCTGGATGAACACCTTGAACGGGATGGTGAGCGAGCGGTAGAGGGGCATGTACCGGTGGGCAGCGAACGCGGCGCCGAGGCCAACTACGCCGCCCTTGATGCCGCCGATGGCCGAGTTGGTGAGGATCTAGCGGTTAGCCGCTTCTACAGCCTACGGAATGACATACAACGTCAATAGCTCCCTGGAGCTTCTCGGGCTCATGGTGACCGGGTCGCATGGTGATGGCGAGGAGGAGTGGGGCTGCCGGGCCAGGTGGCTGCCGGGGCTGCCGGTGGCTGGTGGTGGCTGGTGGAGTGTGGCTGAAGTGGCTGAGGTCCTTATGCAGAGCGGGCGGCCGAAAAATTTGGTCTGGACCACTATCAGACGACATGTCGGAACCGAAAGAACAGCTTGAGGAGCAGGTGAAGGACCTTTCGTGTAAGTCGAGCCCACGGGGACGAGCAGAGACTAACCGGTGCAGTGGAGTCCAACGACGCGGCGGCAATTGCTGAGGAGGCCGTAGAGGAAGTCGCGGAGGGCGAGGCCAAGAAGAAGAAGAAGAAGAAGAAGAGCAAGAAGAAGAAGACGACCAACGTCGGCATCTCGACCTTCTACCCGGAGGGCGTCTACCCCGAGGGGGAGACGGTGGAGTACAAGGAGGACAACCAGTTCCGGACCACCAATGAGGAGAAGCGGTACCTGGACCGGCAGAGCAATGAGCGATGGAACGACTTTCGAAAGGGCGCCGAGGTCCATCGTCGGGTGCGAAAGTACGCGCGGGACCGGATCCAGCCCGGCATGACCATGATTGAGGTCGCCGAGTCGATTGAGAACGCGGTGCGGACCATGTCCGAGGGGGACAATGAGCTCCAGGCGGGCATGGGCTTCCCCTGCGGCGTGTCGCTCAATCACTGTGCTGCGCACTACACGCCGAACAAGGGGGACACCACGGTGCTCAACTACGAGGACGTGATGAAGGTCGACTTTGGCGTGCACATCAACGGGTCCATCATCGACTCTGCGTTCACCATGACCTTTGACAACAAGTACGACCAGCTGCTCGCCGCGGTCAAGGACGCGACCAACACGGGCATCCGGGAGGCCGGCATCGACGTGCGAATGTCCGACATTGGCGCCGCGGTGCAGGAGGTGATGGAGTCGTACGAGCTCGAGCTCGACGGCAAGTCCTACCCCATCAAGTCGATCCGCAACCTCAATGGCCACGACATTAGGCCCTACAAGATCCACGGCACCAAGTCCGTGCCCATCGTCAAGAACAGCGACCAGACCAAGATGGAGGAGGGCGAGACCTTTGCCATTGAGACCTTTGGCTCCACCGGCCGCGGCTACGTGGTCGAGGAGGGCGAGTGCTCCCACTACTCGCGAAACACCGAGATGGGCACCGTGCCCCTCCGCGTCAACTCGGCAAAGGCCCTCCTCACCACCATCGACAAGACCTTTGGCACCCTGCCCTTCTGCCGCCGCTACCTCGACCGCACCGGCCAGGACAAGTACCTCCTCGCGCTCAACCACCTCTGCAAGGCCGGCCTCGTCAACGAACACCCGCCCCTCGTCGACACCAAGGGCGCCCTCACCGCCCAGTACGAACACACCATCCTCCTCAGACCAAACGTCAAGGAAGTCGTCTCCCGCGGCGATGACTACTAATGGTGTACATTATTTACTACTTTTCTCTCTCACCCTTCCAGTAGCTGGGCCCTGGCCTGGAGGACTGCTCCCCCAGTGCTTACTAGGCCCAGTGCTTACTAGGCCCAGTGCTTACTAGGCCCAGTGCTTACTAGGCCCAGTGCTTACTAGGCCCAGTACTTACTAGGCCAATTGACCTGGGGCTCTGCCCCAGACCCCGTAGTTGGGGGTTCCACCCCCAAACCCCCTCCGCGTAGCGGAGCTCCAGGGGGCCTGGGGGACTGGTCCCCCAGTACGTATTAGGTCAATTGACCAGGGCGTCTGGGACCAGTATGTATTAGGCCAATTGACCTGGGGCTCTGCCCCAGACCCCGTAGTTGGGGGTTTCACCCCCAAACCCCCGTCTACCCCAAACTCTCCGCGCAGCGGAGCCCCAGGGGGTCTGGGGGACTGGTCCCCCAGTACGTATTAGGTCAATTGACCTGGGAGACCGGTCCCCAAGTACGTATTAGGTCAATTGACCTGGGAGACCGGTCCCCCAGTACGTATTAGGTCAATTGACCTGGGAGACCGGTCCCCCAGTACGTATTAGGTCAATTGACCTGGGGCTCTGCCCCAGACCCCGTAGTTGGGGGTTCCACCCCCAAACCCCCGTCTACCGCAGGGGAGTGAGATAGGTGAAATGGGGCACCCAAGCCGCCGGAAAGTACGCGGTGTATTAACAAACTAGATTAAAAAAGCTTCCAGCCAATGAAGAAGGCGATGAGGGCGAGGGCGAGCACGATGGGCACGGGCACGCCGCCGGCGGGCTGGCGAGTTTTGTGGAGGGCCGGGGCCTGCGCGGTTTTTTCGGGCTTGATGTCCTTTTGCATTTCGGCGATCTTGGCCTGGGCGGACTCGATTTCCGAGTTGACCTCCACGGCGCGCTGGGTGGGCTTTGTTTCCGGCGGGGCCACTGCGGAGGAGCCATTGGCCTCCTCGGGGGCCCCCTCGGGGTTAGTGTTAGTAATGGGCTCTGGGTGGTCGAGGGGTTCTTCGGAGAAGTTGTACACGACGCGTATCTTCTTGCTCTCAACGGCCCCGTCGTCAATGGCCTGCCACAGCTCGGCAAAGTTGTCTGGGGACGCGTCCGCGTCGACGGGGGCCGACAGCACGAGGAACTTGTCCTTGCTCTTTGCCTCGGGCGCGGGCACGTCCTTGTACTGCCGAATGACTACCGGGTTAGTAAGCACGCCACCACGGGAGGGACTTACTCGACACCTCGACACTCGTGCCGGGCTCGATGATGGAGGCGTTGGGGCGCACGCAGTACAGCTTGGGCGCCGTCGTCTTGATCTTGTACGCGAGCCGCGATCCCGACTCGTTCTTCAGGTAGAGCGGCCGCACCACCTGGTCCGTAAAAGGAGCTACTCCGTTAGCACTGCGCCCGCGCAATCGGCGACATACCATCAAACTCAAGCGTTTCCGGCGACACCTCCATGGTTGCAATGTGGTGATTTTTTCGTGGTGACGGGTGGTGAGGTCCAGGGTGGCTAGTTTGCCCTTCAATCGAGCCGTCCGATTAGAGTTGAGCCGCCCCTTATGCCCCCTTTCTCCGCAGCCCCGCGCGCGCCCCGCCCTTAAATACGTGAGCCGCACGAGCCGACCGCCAGCAATGGAGGCCAGGAACGAGGTATGGACACGTTTGGGCGGGTTCGCGCTAACCGGTAGCTAGAGGAGATGGGCTTTGCGCCCGAGCGCATCGAGGCCGCGCTGCGCAACACCAGCGGCGGCGTCGAGGCCGCGGTCCAGTGGATCGAGGAGCACCAGGACCAGTTGGACGAGAAGCGACCGCTGACGGAGGAGGAGAAGGCGGACAAGTTGCAGGTGCTGCGGGAGAAGGCCGCGGTCCGCAAGGCCGAGCAGGCGAAGCAGGACGCCATTGAGCGGCGGAGGAACGAGGAGCTCATGATGAAGCGCGACCGCGACTACCGCAAGATCGCCGAGGAGCAGAAGCACAAGGAGGCGATGAAGGAGGCCGAGAAGCGCCGCCGTGAGGCCCGCGAGGACGCGCTGGCCAAGAAGAAGATCCTGGCCCAGATCGAGGCCGACCGCCGCGCCCGCCAGGCAGACAAGCCCTCGGTCGAGCCCTCGGTCGAGCCGCCTAAGCCGGCCCCAAAGCCCCAGCCGCCGCGCCCGGACTACATCGTGTCCAACTTGCGGTTCCGGCTCCCGGGGGCCCCGGCGCCAGTCACCAAGACCTACCCCGTCGACGTGCCCGTCAAGGACGTTATCGACGACATGGCCGCCCAGACGGGCATCCCGGCCAGCCGCCTGGTGCTCATGCTCACCTTCCCCACCCGTAAGCTTACCGTCGCCCAGGGGGACCAGACCCTCAAGGAGGCCGGGCTTATCAACACCAACGTCATGGTCAAGGAGGAGTAGGTAGAGTAATGCTGTTATTTTGCTTCGTACTAGTGGACCAGGGGGTTTGGGGGTGCAACCCCCAACTACGGGAGCTCGAGGGCTGGCCCTCGAAGACACTACTCGTGCAATTACCTGGGGGACCAGTCCCCCAGACCCCCTGGGGCTCCGCTGCGCGGAGAGCTTGGTGTAAAGGGGTCAATTGCTCTGTTACACACTGGGGGACCAGTCCCCCAGACCCCCTGTTGGCAGGGGCTCCGCCCCTAGAACCCCCATATGGGGTGCATTAGCTGCTCCACATGGCGCACCGTCGGTACGATATCTGTAACGACAAAATTATAGCCTGGTTATAGTAATTGCGTCGTTAAGATAACCGGTATGCAAACCCCGAGTCACCGTCATACCTTGGACACGCCGAATGCTATGGAATAGATATGTCTGGTCATGGTACTGAACAATTCTATCACGCAACACATTACATCTTCGTAGATATCATAACTAATCCACTATTATTAATATCATATCAGAATTATCTACCTAGGTCCATGTTTTCACCAATCTTATGCCGCATCAACTATCCTCATACTCTCATCATTAAACTACGGATTAACATGTCTAGCCTCCAGCTTCCATACCCTCTTCAGGCCTACGGAAACGGCCCTATGCAAGCGAATGTCAATTAGCGTTAAATCACCGGATTCTCCGCGCAGCGGAGCTACAGGGGGTCTGGGGGACTGGTCCCCCAGTGCAACCTCTTAGGGCGATTTAGAACCCATTGAGGGCCATTCAGGCTGAATACCAGGGACTGAGAGCGTTTCTACGTCGTACGGAAACAGCCTGTGGTCAACGAACGTGAATTAACGTTAATTCTATAGACTCTCCTCGGCAGAGCTCCTGAAGGCTTGATTATTAAGGGTATCGAGCTCTCCATTCAATAGGGGTTCTAGGGGCGGAGCCCCTGCCAACAGGGGGTCTGGGGGACTGGTCCCCCAGGATAACCAGTAGCGTAGCGTCTCGCACTGGCTGGAATGCTTGAGAATACCTCTCTTGTGAATACTATTGACTTTGCGCAAGGCCATACGCGGTTCTAGATCAAGGCTGACCACGAATTTGATGATCCAACAGCGCCCAGGTCCCGGGTATTTGAGGGTTTAGAATTGGTACTTGATCGGTCTAGTCAATCCATCAAGAGTGCCCTCTAGGGCCTAGCATAGTGTGACGATTGTAAAGCCGTGCCAATGTATCAGCATTAGCGAGTACTGGCGATTGGTATAACATATCAATGTCCTGTACGCCAATTTACGAGTTATTACATACTCCAATGGTCATGATCTATGCGGCGTGCATAATATGCACGGCTGACTTACCTCTCATCGTGCGGCTGATTCAGGGTCGAGTCCGCCATACC
>JAKTQL010002533.1:80666-93854 GCA_030558815.1 Blastobotrys malaysiensis | reverse complement strand
GTTTCGAATTGGTCCTTGATCGGTCTAGTCAATCCATCAAGAGTGCCCTCTAGGGCCTAGCCTAGTGTGACGATTGTAAAGCCGTGCCAATGTATCAGCATTAGCGAGTACTGGCGATTGGTATAACATATCAATGTCCTGTACGCCAATTTACGAGTTATTACATACTCCAATGGTCATGATCTATGCGGCGTGCATAATATGCACGGCTGACTTACCTCTCATCGTGCGGCTGATTCAGGGTCGAGTCCGCCATACCCAGCACAGTTGCGGCAAACTTGTGTAATCTTCTTTAATTGCTTCACCATGCCCCGGCTCGTAATGCTAAACCTTCCCGGTCCTTCCAGTACCAACGGTTTAATATCTCGCCTGCCAAATGCACCGCCCTGGAAAAATTGCCGGCCCGGGATGCATCCCAAACAGGAAAAACCACAACTCACATGTATTGCATGACAAAATTCCCCTCCATCAATATATATAGCGGGTGAACCTCCCAAAGGATAGCAGAGGCCCAAAAAATTCTCTTCCTACCGCCGTTTGCACCGACCAGGGCTGTTATTTTGGAGCCCACGTATAGACCGCGACGAGGGGAGTTTTGAGCGACCAGTCACGGCGTTTCCACGGTACCAAAAGTCTTTTGTGCGCTTTTTACATTTTTGAGCCGCTTTTCAACCCGACATAATGGTCATGAGCGCAGTATTGCCGCCGCGGACGGGCTGGGGGTTTGAGTTCTCGCCCAAGCCCGAGAGCGTGGCGGCCCCGGTGGCGCGCCATGGCTCTGAGGAGCCCCGGAGCTCGCAGAAGCGCAAGGCGTCGTTTGATCGCATGGATGAAGAGGAGGATGGATCGATGGAGGTGTTCAACTCGAGCTTTGAACGACAGCTCGGCGTGGCGCCGGTGGCGAACCCGGTCACGCCGCGCCAGCATAAGATATTCGCGGTGCCCAAGGTGTCCAAGCGGGTTCGAACCCACAACCCCGGGGGCCGTAACCTGCCGATTCTGCGCGTGGTTGAGACGCTCGACCGCAAGGGCCTGCAGAACCTGATTGAGGCGATTTGCCAGAGCCACCCGCACCTGGCGGACGAGATTAGTAGTTTGGCGCCCCGGGTGACGGTGACCTCTGCGCTGGAAAACCTCAAAAAGCACATGGAGAGCGTGTTTGCCGCTCTACCGTACAAGGGGGACCAGCGCAACGACTATGCGTACCTGCGGGTCCGGCCACACATTGAAGAGTTTTTGTCCGCGCTGGCGGATTACACATCGCATTTCCTGCCCCCGAACGAGGTGCAGGCGTCCAACACCCTTGCATTCCTAGACGGCGCCACCGCCTTGCTCAATCGGCTGCCCGTGTGGTCCAGCGCGCTGAACAACCAGCCCACCAACCGCGCCTACGATACGCTCTCGGCAGCGTGGGAGACGGCCATCACTGAGGCGTCCAAGCGCGCCAACGGGCTAGGCCTCGCCCACGGCGGCTGGGAGGCAAAGCTCGGCAAACACAATGACGCCAGCGGTAACCGCCTCACGGGGCCGCTCTCCTGCATTAACGAAGAACTCGCCTGGCTCAAGGCCACCCCGGTTACGGTGTAACGAAACTGCTACTAACGGATTTGCATTTAATAGAAAATTAATAAATATAACTGCTTGGATCGCGGGGGCTTGGGGGTGCAACCCCCAACCACGGGAGCTCGAGGGCTGGCCCTCGAATACACCCCTACAGCAATTACCTGGGGCTCCGCTGGCGAGGGGGGTTTGGGGGTGCAACCCCCAACTACGGGAGCTCGAGGGCTGGCCCTCGAATACGCCCCTAGAGCAATTACCTGGGGGACCAGTCCCCCAGACCCCCTGGGGCTCCGCTGCGCGGAGAGCTTGGTGTAGAGGGGGTTTGGGGGTGGAACCCCCAACTACGGGAGCTCGAGGGCTGGCCCTCGAATACATTTGTAGAGCAATTACCTGGGGGACCAGTCCCCCAGACCCCCTGGGGGCTCCGCTGCGCGGAGAGTGGTTGGTATTAGCTTGTTGTAATCAAAGGGTAAATAAATATCATACGAATCCCGAGACGAGTCCCAGGCACCATGCAACGTCGAGGGAGGACTCGTGCTGGTCGCGCTTCTTCTTCTTGTCCTGTTTGGAGGTGGGCTCTTCGGAGTCAGAAGAATAGCCCAGAATCCAGTCGAGCACCCCGACAATCTTGTCCTTGACCATGAGCTCTCCCATGTGCGCCTCCTCCTCTTTGATCTCCTCCTCCGGGACAAACGTGCGCTCTGTGTACCACGGGTCATCGGATCGCATGGTGAGATGGGACTGCTCCTGGCTGACCATTGTCAGCAGTCCATCCTCAGACGAGCCATCACTCTCAAAGTCAGACTCGGTCGCTGAGGTCAGGGTAAGAACGCGCTTTGGCTTTGGCCTCTCGAGCTGGTCAGCCGCGGCGGTCTCGGTGGCATGCTGGGCCGAGTCCCAGTGAACGAGCTTTTGAACCACGCTCGAGGGCCGCGACCTGTCTTCGAGCCGCGTAGTGGAATTGATGCGCCACACTAGAGACGTGGCGTCGCGCCGCGATTCGCCGCCATGGAGCGTGCCATTGGGGCGGATGCCTCGCGACACGAGATGCGACAGAGACGAGGTCGAGAACCGATAGTCATAGCTATGGTACACCGGCAAGTTCTCCAGCGGCCGCGGCTGCTGCTTCATGAGCCGCGCTTTGGCTACGTAGTCCTGGGTCAGCGGCGAGTACTCCATCGACTCCACGTCCCGCAGCGGGCTCGCAAACGCCCGCGCCGTCTCGACAATGGTCGCCGCAGTGTTGGACACCACGGTGCGGTCTCGCGGCATTGGATTCTCAGAAAAGTGGGTGGCCGTCTCAACTGGCTCAACAGACGCCTTGTCGTGTAGGTGTTGCGAGTCGCGAACCGGCTCTGGGCAGTATTCTGGGCGCTCCTCTTGGATGGGTTGGATTGATTCTCTTGGCACGAGGACTCCTGACGATACGCTTCGATCGCTGTGGCTTTCAGAGTGTCCGGATACGACGGTTTCTGACGAATGGGACGATTTCAGTGACGGGTTCCTGGCCCGGTGGTGGTCTTCGCTCTTTATGGGCTTCTCCGCACTTTGGTTGGGGGGCTCGTTCTCGTGCTTGGACCGCCGTCTCAGCCGCGACAGCAGCTTGCTCCCAGTCCGCCGAAGCCGCGGCTTGTCGCCGCTGGTGCTGTTGCTTCGACCGTGCTTCGACATTACTGGGGTGGCATTAAGAGTGTCAATGGTCTAGGTTGGACCCGGAATAAATAAGCTACTGTATCTGCCCCGAACCTCGGTTAGCTGTAACGGTTTAGATAGCCCTACCCTACATAATCGTTCTATATGCACAGCTCCCTGTGACTGCAGGGTGGGTCTTTCATGTGCTAAAATACAATCTGCTTTATTGCTCGTAGCTCACGGAATGTATGGTTTCGTTCCAGAGCCCTGGTAGACTACGTAGTACAAGCACCAGTGTGCCGATTGAGGAGCCGATTGAGGAGCCGATTGAGGAGCCGATTAACGAGTGTCGTAAGCCGCGGGTGGTCAAAGTACCAAGCCCTTGGGCACTGCGGAGGTAACCGACCAGGGTTGTTCATCCGCTTGGTGTGGAGAGACGTTGCATGGTGGGGCTCACTGAGCCGCATGCGGCTGCGTGTGGCGCGGCGCGGCGCGCCGCCCCCGGTTGGGAGAATTTTAGGCGCGCTTCACCACCACCGTCAAACTATCGACAATCGAGCCTAGTTGAACAGCGGTGATAAAGGATTTGCAATTCTTTTCACGCGTGGATCTGGCGTTGATATATATTTGCTCCAAAAGCACGTGAGTCTGAAATATACAAATTGGACATGCTAACCATTTTCTAGAAAAGCGTTTTTCGGGTCAGAAAGCACCGTTGATCTGACGTGAAAAAAACGAGGTTGAAATTCTGGTATAACTACCGAGAGCTTTACCATTGAATAATCTGGTATAACCACCGAGATCTTTCGAATCTAAAGGAATTTGTTTAATTGTAAGTTTACGCCCGGTGGACTAGTGGATATCGACTAACCAGTGAATAGCCGCAAAATGAGCAGACTTCCACCACCTCCGGGATGGTCTAGTCGTCAGCAGCCGCCCCCTCCTCCGCCACCGAGAAGAGGCGCTCCTCCTCCTCCTCCACCTAATGGGGGAGCCCCGCCTCCACCTCCGCCTCCCGGGAAGGCACCTCCAGGTAACCTGCCGATTAAGAGCGACGTGTCGAAGCTCAATGAAAAGAAGCGGAAATGGCTCAATCTACAAAAACGACGATACTCGGACAAGAAACAAAAGGCCAATTATGTCCATACCACAAAAGTCGACATGCCAGCGGCCCATTTGCGCAAAATCATCAAAGATCATGGCGATATGAGCACTAAGCGCGTTGCCGCGGATAAGCGATCCTACTTGGGTGCCCTCAAGTTTGTGCCCCATGCCGTTATCAAGCTGCTGGAAAATATGCCACAACCATGGGAACAAGAACGGGAGGTTAAAGTGCTCTACCACATTACTGGTGCTCTAACGTTTGTCAATGAGATCCCGCGAGTGATTGAGCCGGTGTACACGGCGCAGTGGGCCACAATGTGGGTGACAATGCGTAGGGAGAAGCGGGACCGGCGTCATTTCAAGCGGATGCGATTCCCGCCTTTTGATGATGAGGAACCTCCTATCAACTACAGCGAGAATATCGAGGATAATGAGGCCCCCGAAGCGATCCAGATGGAACTCGATCCAAATGAGGATGGTCCTATCTATGACTGGTTCTATGAACATCGCCCTCTAATCGATGAAGCAGAATGCGTGTCTGGATCCAGCTATAAAAAATGGCGTCTCGATGTCTCCCAGATGGCAACGCTCCACCGACTGGCAAAGCCTCTGTTGCTGGAACACAACGACCCGAATACAAAGTACATGTTCAACAAGGATGCCTTCTTCACCGCCAAGGCCCTTAACTCTGCAATCCCCGGTGGTCCCAAGTTTGAGCCGCTGTTTAAGGACGCGGACGAGGAGGACGAGGACTTTGGCGAGTTTAACGCTATTGACCGCATCATCTTCCGTCAGCCAATTCGAACCGAATACCGGGTTGCTTATCCCCATTTTTACAACTCGCGACCACGGTCCGTACACAATGCTTGGTTCCACACTCCTCACGATGTTACGATCCAAGACAGCAACCCGGATATTCCAGCATTTCACTTTGACACCTCGTTGTCCCCCATTACCATGAGCTCAATGTCCGCTACCAAAATCAATTCTTTCGATGAGGAAATCGCTGACGAAGAAGATGACTTCACCATGCCGGACGGGTTTGAGCCCATTCTCGCCAATGAGGAATTGGTTACCGAGGACACGAAATCAGCCGTGACTCTATGGAATGCCCCGTATCCATTCAACAGGCGATCTGGTCGAATGGTGCGAGCCCAAGATGTCGCCCTCATCAAACGATGGTACCTTGAGCGGGGACCCGCTCGCGAAGACAGCCAAGTCAAAACTCGAGTGTCGTACCAAAAGTTGCTCAAGAGCTATGTTCTCAACGAACTGCGTACAAAGACCCCCACCAATATGAAAAAGCGACGTCTGTTGACCAGCTTGAGAAGTACCAAGTTTTTCCAGCAAACGTCAATCGACTGGGTCGAGGCTGGTCTCCAGCTCTGCCGACAGGGTTTCACCATGCTCAATCTGCTCATTCATCGAAAAGGCCTCACGTACTTGCATTTGGATTACAACTTCAATCTCAAGCCAATCAAGACCCTCACCACCAAGGAACGAAAACGGTCGCGATTCGGTAATGCTTTCCACCTGCTGAGAGAAATCCTTAGAATGATTAAGCTTCTTGTTGACGCTCATGTCCAGTACCGGTTAGGTAACGTCGATGCATTCCAGCTTGCTGATGGTATCCACTACTCACTCAACCATTTGGGCCATCTCACCGGTATTTACCGATACAAGTACCGAGTGATGCACCAGATTCGAACTTGCAAGGATTTGAAACACGTTCTTTACTACAAGTTCAACCAAGTTATTGGAAAGGGCCCTGGTAACGGTTTCTGGCAACCAGCTTGGCGTGTCTGGATCTTCTTCTTGCGTGGTATTATTCCCCTTCTCGAAAGATGGCTCGCCAACCTGCTGTCGCGTCAGTTTGAAGGTCGACAGACTAAGAACGTTGCTAAAACGGTCACCAAACAGCGAGTAGATGCTTACTACGATCTCGAGTTGCGAAACACTGTGCTTAACACCATTCTCGATACCATGCCTGAGGGCGTCAAACAAAAGAAGGTGCACAATATTCTACAGCACTTGAGTGAAGCATGGCGGTGCTGGAAGGCTAATATCCCATGGAAGGTGCCTGGTATGCCTGCTCCAATTGAGAACATTATTCTAAAGTACGTCAAGCAGAAGGCAGAAGGCTGGATCTCGGTTGCCCATTACAACCGTGACAGAATTAGACGGGGCGCTACCGTCGATAAGGTGGTGGCCAAGAAGAATCTGGGTCGACTTACACGACTGTGGCTGAAGTCTGAACAAGAACGTCAACAGAATTACGTCAAGGATGGTACCCCCATTTCGGAGGAAGAAGGCAAAACATTGTTCTTCCTCATGTTCAATTGGTTAAAGAGCCGTGACATTAAGCCGATTGGTTTCCCTCCTCTGAATTACAAGCATGACACCAAGTTGCTTATTCTTGCTCTGGACAATCTCAAGGACTCTTACAGTATCAAGGGTAGGTTGAATCAGAGTCAGCGAGAAGAGTTGGCCCTTATTGAACAGGCATATGACAATCCCCACGAGTGTCTCAACCGTATCAAGAGATCTTTGCTTCAGGATCGAGTTTTCAAAGAAGCATCCATGGACATGATGGACTATTATAGTCACATCACCCCGGTCTATGATATTGACTCGCTTGAAAAGATTACAGATGCCTATCTAGACCAGTACTTGTGGTATGAAAGTGATCGCCGTGGCTTATTCCCCAACTGGGTCAAACCTAGCGATGCGGAGGTTCCTCCATTGCTGGTATACAAGTGGTGTCATGGTATCAACAATCTCTCTGAAGTCTGGGATACCAGCGAGGGTCAATGCAATGTTATGTTCCAGTCCACATTGAGCAAAATGGCTGAGAAGATCGATCTTACGCTGTTGAACCATTTGCTAAAGCTCATTATGGATAGTAACCTGGCCGAGTATATTGCCTCTAAGAATGGCATTTCCATCACCTATAAGGATATGTCACATCTGAACAGGTATGGTCTCATTAAGGGCCTCCAGTTCTCGTCCTTCGTATACCAGTACTATGGTCTTTTGATCGATCTGCTCTTGTTGGGTATTCCTCGTGCAACTGAGCTCGCTGGTCCACCAAAGGCTCCAAATGACTTCCTCCAGTTCCAGAGTGAGGAGGTTGAAACCAGCCATCCAATCAGATTGTATATGAGATACATTGATCGCATCCATATTTACTTCCGCTTCACTGGTGACGAAGCACGCGAACTCATTCAGAGGTACTTGACGGAGAATCCGGATCCGAACTTTGAGAACGTGGTGGGTTATCATAACAAGAAATGCTGGCCGAGAGATTCGCGGATGAGGTTGATGCGGCATGATGTTAACCTCGGTCGAGCTGTATTCTGGGAAATGAGGAATCGACTTCCACGGTCCATAACAACACTTGAGTGGGATAACACTTTTGCATCGGTTTATTCGAGGGATAATCCAAATCTTCTATTTTCAATGGCTGGATTTGAAGTGCGAATCCTGCCCAAATGCCGAATTGAGAATGAAAAGAGCGTCACTGATAGTGTTTGGAATTTGTCGGATGAAGTCACAAAGGAGAGAACTGCATATGCCTTCCTAAGAGTTTCTGATGATGATATTGCAAAGTTCAACAATCGAATCCGACAGATTTTGATGTCTTCTGGATCTACCACGTTTACAAAGATTGCCAATAAGTGGAACACTGCATTGATCTCTCTGTTTACATACTACCGAGAAGCGGCTGCTGCTACTGAGCCGCTCCTCGATTCGTTGGTCAAGTGTGAAACGAAGATTCAAACTCGAGTCAAGATCGGTCTCAACTCTAAAATGCCCTCTCGATTCCCACCTGCAGTGTTTTACACTCCGAAGGAACTCGGTGGCTTGGGTATGCTTAGTGCCAGTCATATCCTTATTCCAGCTTCAGATCTGCGATGGTCGAAGCAGACAGATACTGGCGTTACTCATTTCCGAGCCGGTATGACCCATGATGAGGACCAGTTGATTCCAAACATTTTCCGATATATTACCTCGTGGGAATCTGAGTTCCTGGACTCGGAACGTGTGTGGGCGGAGTATGCTGCTAAACGAGCAGAGGCTAGAGAACAAAACCGCCGGATTGCATTGGAGGATTTGGAGGACAGTTGGGATCGTGGCTTGCCAAGAATCAATACTCTGTTCCAGAAGGATCGACACACCCTGGCGTATGATAAGGGATTCCGAATTCGAAACGAATTCAAGCAGTACTCTTTGGCCAGGGCAAATCCATTCTGGTGGACTAATCAGCG
The DNA here is from genome assembly GCA_030558815.1 of Blastobotrys malaysiensis. Lineage (NCBI taxonomy): Eukaryota > Fungi > Ascomycota > Dipodascomycetes > Dipodascales > Trichomonascaceae > Blastobotrys > Blastobotrys malaysiensis. Next base: position 85,290 of record JAKTQL010002533.1, on the reverse strand, counting down.
TCATGATGGTAAGCTCTGGAACCTCAATGCTTATCGAACCGATGTTATCCAGGCTCTTGGTGGTGTTGAGACAATTCTCGAACATACTTTGTTCAAGGGTACTGGCTTTGACTCTTGGGAGGGTCTCTTCTGGGAGAAGGGCTCTGGATTCGAAGACTCCATGAAGTTCAGAAAACTCACCAATGCCCAGAGATCTGGTTTGAACCAGATTCCCAATCGACGGTTCACCTTGTGGTGGTCTCCGACCATTAATCGAGCAAATGTATATGTGGGTTTCCTGGTCCAGCTGGATTTGACTGGTATTTTCCTCCACGGAAAGATTCCAACACTTAAGATTTCGCTCATTCAAATCTTCAGATCCCACTTGTGGCAGAAGATCCACGAGGGTACGATTAATGATGTCATCAGTGCCATTCAAAGTGATATGGAGACGCTCCAAATTGAGAATATTGAAAAGCTGGCGAATCATCCGAGAAAGTCTTACAAGATGAACTCCTCAACGGCTGATATTTTGATTACAAGCACGCACAAATGGCCTGTTTCTCATCCATCGCTGCTACACGACTCCAAGGATACATTGAACCTGCAGTCTAGCAAGTTCTGGGTTGATATTCAGCTGCGATATGGTGATTATGATTCTCACGACATTTCCCGATATACGCGGGCCAAGTTCCTGGATTATACTACTGATGGTATCAGCTTGTATCCTTCACCTACCGGCGCCATGATTGGCATTGATTTGGCGTACAATATGTATGATGCCTATGGCAATTGGTTCCCAGGATTGAAGCCGCTGGTGCAACAGGCTATGCCCAAGATTATGAAGCTCAGTCCAGGTCTGGCTGTCTTGAGAGAGCGTATTAGAAAGGGTCTTCAGCTCTATCAATCACAGCCACAAGAGGCCTTCCTGAACTCGAGTAACTACTCTGAGCTGTTTAGCAAGGACATTCAATTCTTTGTCGATGACAGTATGGTTTACCGAGTCAGCGTCCACAAGACATTTGAAGGCAACACCACAACTAAGCCTCTTAATGGTGCTGTGTTCATCTTTAACCCGCGTTCTGGACAGCTCTTCCTCAAGGTCATTCATGCCAAGGTCTGGGCTGGTCAGAAGCGACTGAACCAGCTTGCTAAATGGAAGGCAGCTGAAGAAGTTAGTGCCTTGATCAAGTCTCTGCCTGACGAAGAGCAGCCAAAGCAGGTGATTGTCACGCGAAAGGGCATGTTGGATCCCTTGGAGACACACTTGACCGAGTTCCCTAATATTTCTATTCGACCTTCTGAGCTTCAGCTTCCATTCCAGGCTGCAATGAAGATTACCATGCTTGCCGACGACATCCTCAAGGCTACTGAACCGATCATGATTATCAGAAACCTCTATGATGACTGGTTGGAAAATAATCGAACTGAGCCAGGTACGGCTTTCTCACGACTTATTTTGATATTGCGGGGCCTGCATATTGATCCAGAGAAGACCAAGTTGATTTTAAGACCAGATCGAAGTGTCGTAACTGAGGAGAATCACTTCTGGCCGTCCTTTACAACGGAACAATGGGTCAATGTTGAGAATCAGCTGAGTGACCTGATTCTCAATGATTATGGCAAGAAGAACAATGTTGAAGTTGCAGCGTTGACTCAGCATGAGATTCGAGATTTGATTCTGGGCCAGGAGATTAAGGCACCGTCCCAGAGACGTCAGGAAATGGCCGAAATCGATCAGCAGCAGCAAGAGCCTGATCAGCTGCTGGCATTGAAGACGAAGACTCAGAATATCCATGGCGATGAGATGGTGGTGGTGACTACTAGTAGTTATGGTCAAAAGGCCTTCTCCTCCAAGACTGAGTGGAGAAACCGAGCCATTTCGACCACAAACCTGCATCTACGGTCCAAGAAGATCTTCACTTCGGATGTTAGAGAATCTGACGTTGCTTATGTTATGCCGGAGAACATTCTCAAGAAGTTCATCCAAATATCTGATTTGCGCGCACAGATTGGTGGTGTGCTTTATGGTCGATCACCGGTGGATAATCCTAATGTCAAGGAGGTGCGAAGCATTGTTATGGTTCCTCAACTGGGTGGTACTACGTCTGTTCAGCTGGCACACTTTTTACCACAGAATCAGGACGCGCTGGCTGGTCTAGAGCCAATTGGTTGGATTCACACACAGAGCCAGGAAATGCCGTATATGTCTCCTATTGATATTGCATCACATACAAGATTGGTGGAGGAGAATAGCGATTTGATTGGTCGTGACTCGGCAACTATCGTGGTGACTTATACACCTGGATCTGTTACTCTCTCTGCGTTTACGTTGACGCCAGAAGGATACGACTGGGGTGTACAAAACAAGGATGTTGTCAACTTCAACCCTACTGGTTACTCCCCCAAGTTTGGCGAGAGTATTCAGTTATTGCTTACCTCAAAGTACAAGGGCTTCTTCATGGTTCCAGACACTGACATGTGGAACTATGCCTTTGACGGTGCCAGCTTTAATGCCAATGCCAAGTATGACATTAAGCTCGATAACCCGATTCCGTTCTATCACGAGTTGCACCGACCAATCCACTTTACCTCTTTCAACGAACTGGAAGACAATGATATTGAAGTGGAGCAGGGTGATGTTTTTGCATAATTTGATTGTACATTATATTTATTAATACTATTTGTCCATAAAGACTTGTTCCATCGCCCAGATGTGACTACAGGTACCTGTAGTATTTTATACAGAGAGCTAGTCGCTGGTAGTTGGTAGCTGGCCAGTATTCTAGGCATGTCATTTTTATACACTGCATAATTATAAGGAGCAAGAGCTCCTGTGCTTTACTTCAATACAGTTATTTAAGGGTCCAATTGTCAAATACGAGATGGTTACCTTGGAAACGGTCGCACGGCTGAGGTGAATTGACCAGTTCAGGAAGAGAGAACTGCCCTCAGTAATTGACCACTTATGTCATCTCAGAGAACAGACCTCTTAGAGAATAGCTCATTTTCATGGACGCTAATTAAAGATTATTTTTAGTAGATGCTATACTGTGGATATGTCCCTGTGCCAAGGAAAGATAGAAGATTAACTCTTTTGGACGCGCGGCTGAATAGGATCCCAATTTTTCGAGGACCACTTGAAAAATTATCTACAATCAAGCGAATAATGGCCGATCAGAAGGAACCAGTAGAGCAGACTGACAAGCAGTCGAACAAGCTCAAGCGGCAGGCTTACCGACAGAAGCAGGAAGAAACCCGGAAAAAATTGAAAGAGACCCGGTTCGATGAAAGTGCAGATAGCGCAGAGATCAAGTTGCCGCAGAAACGGTACTATCGACAGAGAGCCCATTCAAATCCCTTTTCGGATCATCAGCTAGAATAGTAAGTCGTCATTTTGTTTAGTGGTGGGAATTGCTAACTTATTTCAAAGTCCTGGTTGTCCAGATGAGATGGACTGGTCGAAGCACTACCCAGATGCCTCGCCCGAACAGCTGGCCAAGGGTCCTACTGTTGCCGATATCGGCTGTGGTTTTGGTGGTCTTTTGACAGCTCTTTCGCCGGTACTGACGAAAGATCTGATTTTGGGGATGGAGATTCGTGTCCAGGTCACCAACTACGTTGTGGATCGAATCCTCGCTCTGCGACAACAGCACAAGGAGACTAATGGATACAGCAACATCTCCGTTCTGCGAGGCAATGCCATGAAGTTCTTGCCAAACTTTTTCAGAAAAGGTCAGCTGGAGAAGATTTTCTTCTGCTTCCCTGACCCGCACTTTAAGCAGCGAAAGCACAAGGCCCGAATTGTGACTACTACTCTCAACGCTGAGTACGCCTATGCTTTGGCTCCCGGAGGAATTGTTTACACTATCACTGATGTTGAGGATCTGCATAACTGGATGGTTGAGCATCTTGAAAAGCACCCGTTGTTTGAGAGATTGCCAAAGGAATGGGAGGAGCAGGATGAGTGCGTCAAGATCATGACTACGGAGACCGAAGAGGGCAAAAAGGTATCCCGAAATAAGGGTTCCAAGTACATTGCCTGCTTCAAGAGGCTTGAGAACCCAGAATGGGAGTAACTAATGTATTACTATTTAAGGCGTCTTCTGCTGAGAGTTGACCACTCGCACAGTAGTCATGTACAATTGTAGACTAGAATTCAACTATAATACTTTTAGCCTACTTGCACCGAGGAGAAATCGAGGGCTGACCCTCGAATATACTCCTAGACCAATTACCTGGGGGACCAGTCCCCCAGACCCCCTGTAGCTCCGCTACGCGGAGAGCTTGGTGTAGAGGGGGTTTGGGGGTGGAACCCCCAACTACGGGAGCTCGAGGGCTGGCCCTCGAATACGCCCCTAGAGCAATTACCTGGGGGACCAGTCCCCCAGACCCCCTGGGGCTCCGCTGCGCGGAGAGCTTGGTGGAGAGGGGGTTTGGGGGTGGAACCCCCACCTACGGGAGCTCGAGGGCTGGCCCTCGAATACGCTCCTCGAGCCATTGTACTCCCAGACCCCCTGTGGCTCCGCTGCGGGAGAGCTCATCTAACCAGAAACCTGTAATGTTACGCATTGTTACTAGAATTTGTTACGCGTTGGGGCATTGTACCCAGGACCTTGTAACGGGGGTCTGGGGGCGGAGCCCC
>JAKTQL010002533.1:60603-80646 GCA_030558815.1 Blastobotrys malaysiensis | reverse complement strand
CGAGGAGAAATCGAGGGCTGACCCTCGAATATACTCCTAGACCAATTACCTGGGGGACCAGTCCCCCAGACCCCCTGTAGCTCCGCTACGCGGAGAGCTTGGTGTAGAGGGGGTTTGGGGGTGGAACCCCCAACTACGGGAGCTCGAGGGCTGGCCCTCGAATACGCCCCTAGAGCAATTACCTGGGGGACCAGTCCCCCAGACCCCCTGGGGCTCCGCTGCGCGGAGAGCTTGGTGGAGAGGGGGTTTGGGGGTGGAACCCCCAACTACGGGAGCTCGAGGGCTGGCCCTCGAATACGCCCCTAGAGCAATTACCTGGGGGACCAGTCCCCCAGACCCCCTGGGGCTCCGCTGCGCGGAGAGCTTGGTGGAGAGGGGGTTTGGGGGTGGAACCCCCAACTACGGGAGCTCGAGGGCTGGCCCTCGAATACACTTGTAGAGCAATTACCTGGGGGACCAGTCCCCTTAAATTGTAGACTATGATACCACTGAAATACTTAAGACTCTTGGGGTGTGTAAGCAGATTTTGAAGCGGTAATCTTCCATCAATTCTGGAACAATGCACTACCGGTACCAAGTGTAATCATTTATATCGTATTGATGAGTTTTAACCAACAAGTAACAATGAGTTGCAGCATTTACACGACAAATTGTGCCTTCTACCGGTAATTTATATATAGGGGGTATTGACCGGAGTACAGTTTAAGCCCAGAATAGCGACATGGCCATTGCATAACGGCATAGCAAATATACTGGAGATTGAAGCCAATATATCGCAAACCTGAACCATATACAAAGTAACATGGCAGAGAACTCGATTGCTACCTAGCTCTACCATGTCCGTAGCACCGCCGCAGTAGGTTAATTTTATTGTGTCACGTGACCGATCCTGAAAAGGGCCAACTTTTTCTCTTCACTTTCAACTCCTTCGTCAAACAACAAGCGGCAATAGGAACATGACTACGCCAAAGCCTGATCTAGAGCAGATGAGGCTGGCTGCCTTGAACTCTATGAAGAGCAAGTCTGGGTACCGGCCTCCTGTTCAGAGCTATGCGCCGGTAATGGGCGGTGCCTCAATCGCGTCCAACGTGATGCCGCCAATGCCAGTACCCATGATGGGCATGGATATGATGCAGAGTAAGTGAGGGCTATGACGGTATTGTGTGCTATACTAACTTTGTAGGTCGGCCAAATCCGCGTCCAGTTCCGAGCAAAGACAAGGAGCTAAAGGAAGCGATCAATGATCTTCAAAAGCTGGGGCTTAATTTTTATGATATCCAGGCCCAATGTAAAGCCAACCCGGCGTTTCTATCACATGTGTTCCAGTCGCTGGAAATGACTGTGCCGACTTCGATGGTACAGCCCATGGCCCCAATTGAGCCAATGTTGCAGTCGCTGTTGCCTGAGCGGCCCTCCGAGCCAGCTCCGGCTCTTCAACAGCCTTATTCTCGTCGTGGAGACGCTGGGGGGTCCAAACCAGCTCCGGTGAGTAGGAAAGGATCGCGGAATGGGACTCCGCCAGGCATGGTTTCTGCGGAAAATATACCTCCAAGATACCCAAGTGGAGCAGTAGAAAAGCGTAAAGGCTCCCCATCTGAGTCTCCCTCTCTATATGGACACAAGCCGGTGCCGGTTAAACGGGCACGGTTTGGAGATGATCGGTGGTCGCGTAAATTATGCATTGAAATCAGTGATGACGAAGGTGACGCTGTTGCAGCAATTCCTCGTACTCCCACCCCATTAGAGGTGAAGAAGGCTGAGATTAAGCGAATGACTGCATTGTTGGAAAAGATTGAACGAGAAAAGAAGCTACGGGAGCAGTTGCGTAATGGTGACAAGGAGGGTGCAGAGCCTACCGTTGCTGCTCCTGTTGCGGCAGCTGCCGTTGCGAACGCCGTTCAATCTTACCCAGTAACTCCAAAACATGACTTGACACCATTACCGACTGTCCCGCAACGAGCGGGATCTGAGGGCGCAAAGACTGTGAGTCCTGAACTGGCGGAGCTCGAGCTTAAGCGAGTAGAGGCCAAGTCGCGCCAGGAGCGTATTAATAAGGAAAACGCTGCATTGTATGCCAAGGTTGAAGGATACAGGAAGTTGACACTTGAAGTCGAGCGGCTCAAGCGGCAGCTCATGGAGAAGATGGATCTCAAGGTCAAGGCCGATGTAGAAAATGTCGAAACTGAGGCCAAGTTGTCAGTCAATAAGACGGAACAACTGCGGGCCGAACAGGACCTGCTGCTCATTGATGAGCAGATCAAGGCGTTTGAACTGCAATCATTAACGCTTGAGCCTATCCAGACGACTGCGCAAGAAACGGACATGGTAGCGTCTGATAATGACGCCATGGATCTTGAAGAGATTGCCCCAGTATTTGATGAGGAGTCTGAGTGTGCTTCGAGCAAGCAGCAGGCACCTCTGACTGTGGAGAAACAAGAGTCTGAAGAGTCTATCAATGACGACAATATGACCCCGGCAGTTCAACAAGAAGCAACTCTGAAACCTGTTGAGTCTCACGAGGATTCTAGAGGCACTGCGTCGGAGCCAATTGTACTGTCTGAGAGCTCGGAAGAGTTGGAGCAGGACCAAGAAAGCGACATTTCAATGGACAAGAGCGATCCAAATTTTAAGCCAGAACCTATGGAGACTGGGTCACCAAAAGAGGACGACAACGGCACAGAGGCACTTGATAAGAAGGAGCAGGAGGAAGAGGAGAAGAGTACTACTAACACATTAGAGGATGAACGAGAAAAGTTCAACAAGGAGATTTTGAATCTCCACTTGGTAAGCTGAGGGGTGAAAATTTGCATGGCAGGAATACTAAGACGAAGCACCAGGTAAAGCCCAAGTCGTATCGGAAGTATGAATCGCCATTGCGATGCTTCCGGTCGTTCAAGTTCAGTCCATTTTATGACGAACAGATTAGTGGGGGGCTGAAATCGGCCACCTACAACTCCAAGATACCCGCAGATAAGGAACTCTGTGAGGCTGAGGCGCAGGGACGGCCCTGTCACAATCAGGACTGCACAGGGTTCCATTTTAAGGACGTTGCACAGGATGGTAAGTGAATATCTGGATATAACAGGGCCATTGATACTAACAGGGGGGGACGTGCGCGTTGAGCGCGTGCTTTTCTTGAAAAGTACGCGTACAAATCAATGCGTAAGAGCGACTTTTGGGTCGTTTGTCTTTTTCTTTTTGTTTGAATGTTTAGACCAAGCAATACTATTAGAGCTAAGCAGAGCATTTGTTGGAGAGACTCCCGAACAAGTGGAGGAGTATAAAAAGGGCCTAGCGACCATGATCATTGACAAGAAAAAAGAGCAAGAGACTACTAATGAAGATAGGAACGACTCTGGCGCCAATCCTTCTCTGCAGTTTGAAAATACTGCGGAGGCACTGGTTGAATACCGAAGGGCCCAGGCTAAAGACCGGATATTGGATTGGTACAAATTCCGAAATATCAAGTCTAAAAAGAGTTCATAGCGAGAGTAGTACTCGTCTGATTAATGTATATTATCTATTACTTGAAAGCATTCTTCCAACTGGTACTTTATCACACTACAAATTACAAGGATTGGTATGTTAGCTTTAAATTCATATACATCCCTAACTAAAGAATTTGTATATTCCTAACTAGAGGTCTATTCTTTTAACTGTCAAGTTTCTTGTAGCCAGCCTCTAGGTCGGATACCTTCTTCTTGCCCTTGATAAGATTGGACAAGTAGCCCGTAAGGTTTGAGCGGTCGGAGGGGCTACTGCCAGAAGGTTCCGCATAAATAGCGCCGTCATAGTCTTCAATGCTATCGTCGAGGGAAGCAATAGGAGGTACTGAGCCGCTAGCAGTGCCAGAACCTGATCTCCCACGTGCCACAGACGCAGAGGATGGCTGGATGACTGGAGAAGATGCATCAAGGGGTCTAGGCATGGAAGAAGACCGTCGGTGCTCGCCCATTTGATCCTCGTAGCCCGAGAGAAGGGACTGGGTGTCACTGGAATGGGGTACTGAGCTCAGAGTAGACTTGTCGCCAAAGATGGAGTCCATTTCCTCCAGCGTCACGCCCCGAGTTTCTGGGTAAGTGAAGTAGACAGTGATGAAGGAGCACACGCAGAAAAAGGCATGGACAAGGTAGAGGCGCCATGTGATGACTACCTGTAGAACTGGGGTAACTTCGCCAACTAGCCAGTTGAACACCCAGTTGGATGCCGTAGACAACGAAGCGCCCTTGGCTCTGATTGAGAGGGGCATGATTTCCGGTGGGTAGAGCCATGGGATTGGTCCCCACGAGTAACCGTGGAAAGCATTGAACAAGATGACAAAAATGACGACCATTGTCGGGGTGCTGCTCAACTTTAGGAACATAAAGTAGGAAATGGCACAGAGCGAAAGGGCCATAACCACGGATCCGGAGAGCAGGATGGGGCGCCGCCCCCATCGGTCTACGAGGTACCACGGCGGGATTGTCGACAAGATGTAGATAATGCCATTAATACCCGTCATTAGGATAGCGTCTCGTCCTTTCCATCCAGCCTGTTCGAACACCAATGGCGCATAATACGAGATGACGTTGATACCGTTGAGCTGGGCAAACATTTGTGACGACATGCCAATGAGCACCCGTTTCTTGTACTTGCGCCACATTTCGCGGTAGGATCGCTCTCCTTCCATGCGCTGGATAAGCACCGACTCTTTAATTTCACGGAACTCCTGGCGCGCCAGCGGATGGTTGATATCGCCGCCTCCGTGGAGGTCTGCGATTACTACGATTCCTTCTTCGTCAAAGTCATTGTCGAGCAGCCACCGCGGAGTCTCCGCAATGACAAACGATCCTAGCAGTAACAGTGAGCCCATGACACACTGCAAAAACAACGGGAGCCGCCACGAGGCATCCCCTTCAATGAAGCTGCAAAAGTAGTCGATCCACACCGATGAGGCGTACCCGACAATGTTGCCAGTAAACTCAATACATGCCAACTGGCCACGATTATGCGGGGGCGAGATCTCAGACTGGTAAACTGGCACGATGGTCGAGAGCATGCCCACGCCGAACCCAGAGATGATACGCCCCAGGCACATGACGGGGATGCCGTTGGTAAACGTCTGGAACGCGCCGCCGATTACGAAGATGAGCGACCCGTACAGAATGGTCTTTCTACGTCCAATGATATCCCCAATCTTGCCGACCATGAGGGAAGAAAAGAGGGCGCCAATCTCTAGGATGGCCACCATAGTGCCGACCTCGCCCCGGGAGGGCTTGTTAAAGTACTTTTCAAAGTAAGGCCCGGTGATGATGCCGGACATTACGCCCTGGTCGTACCCGAATAAGAATACGCCCAGGGACACGAAGACGCTCGTAAAGTAGAGCAGAGGCCTCCCCGTTAAGCGGGAGTGCTTTACCTGGCCGCCGGACATGATGAAGCTGAGAATTCTGTCTCCCAGAGACACGGTCTGGTACTTGAGGGATGGTACAGGTATGCGGATATCGAACTGGGGTTTTCTGACGAGCGCTTGGGTGTCGTCAATCTCAAACTCTTCAAACTCGTCTGTACTGTTCGAGTTAGTACGCTCTATACCAGGCGCCTCTGGCTTTCCAATATCTGTGAAGCTACTGCTACTAGTCGACGACACTTTGAAGTTTAAAATGCGCTAGCTGTACACCAAAGGGCACATCAACGGCTACATAAAATGGTGAGCTTCCAAGTTGTCTCCCGACAGTGCGTAACCCACATGCCTCCGCCAGGGGCATTATCTACCCATGTTCCACCACCCCCAGACGCTAACTTACCTGCGAAATGCCGCCAAATGCCGCGAAATGCCTCGAAACGTGTTATACCGAGATGAGCGACCTCCAGCACAGGCTATTATCCTCTGCCTTCGATTGCTCGCAACCGTTTCCCCTCGTGACCTCGTGCGTCATTATGCTTCCCCGGACCCCGCGTAATCCTTGTCATGCGGCGTAGATAACGCTTATCAGGGCTCCTCCGATGGGCCATTACAGCACCATGGCGTATTCAGAGCTCCTGTGGCAGGGGCTCTTTTTTCGACATGGGAGGACATTGGAATGTTATTTGTAAAGTCTCCCTTCGAAGGGAAATCGACATGGTGTTTGGGCGTTGTGGTGTTCCAATGAGGGAAATAGGTGGGGGTGAATATGACATCTACATCTTGTTGAAAGTTGGACACCCCAATGATGGATAGTTGTTATCGTGTTTATATCACAAATTATATTACTGGTTATTAGGCACTGGTCCAATGGTCCTACAGGTTCGATTCCAAGACGTGTAGTAACTTTATGGCATGGACCAGCGGGAAATATTGGGAAATGGGACCAATTTATATGCTACCTGAAGTAATCTACAAGCAGGTAGGCAAGTACCACAAACCTAGGAGGTCCTAAAGGTGATATACTTTATGTTCTCTAGAATAAAGTACTCAAGTATAATCAACAGAATTTGGTCCGATACAATAGAATCGTCACCGGCAATATCAATCGCGGAAGATATTTCAAGCACATACCCGGTAGTGACTACCGGTATATTTCCCATTGTTATTCACCTGTCCAACATTTCAAATATTGGTGAGTCAACAATGGAGCAAGAATACTTGACTTCTCTTGTGCAATCAATTTAAATTCCATAGGAGTGCTTCAATATAGCATTGTAGTAGATATCGCGTCTCGGCTTAGGAACAAAACGAGGATTGAGATTATAATTGCATGATTCACGAAGAGATAAAAATGGACATTTCAAAGGGACGGTAATCAACAGATATTACAGGATGTGATCAACTCGCCAATATAAAGACCATCGGACTACTAGTTTATCTGACCAGTACCCTTGCATATCAACTAACCAATAATCTATGCTGACTGGCCACATGTCTCCTGCAATGGTGCACAAAAAAAAACTGAGCAATCAACTGCTTTAGAAGAATGGTTACATTGTGCACTATAGAGCGCGGTAATTGCTACCGTAACAAATTCGTTTTCTGAAATAAATGTACCTCTATTAGCATCATAATGATTACAAGTTTCTTAAAAACAAGTACTGTTCCCACTACGTTATTAGCAGCTGCTATACTGTAGGTAATGAATATCTGATATACAGGCCGCGTGGTAGTACCTAGTCTGAGACAACCATACATGAACAGATGCAGATCCATGGCCAGTATGTAGTTCATAATGAATTGTTTAATAACGGTGCATAGTTTATTAGCTGGAGCGGAGTATCGAGTAGATGACGAATTTTACACCTACGGGATCAATAATCCAGTCGCCCGAGTTTCTGGTGATTGGAGTCACCGGTTGATTCAAGTGCGACGAGTTAAAGGCATGTAACAATTCATGTTCAATCTAATCAAATCATTAGTCTAGGTTACTGGGACTTTTTGGCGTTTGCTCGCTTTCGGGCCTTGACGTAGCTCTCGATCCAAAAGTTGACAAACAGATAAGTCAGCGGGGCCAGGTAGAACACGTTGAAGAGCAGCGCGAAAGACTGCCCCGGATTGGCCATGCAGGACGAGTAGGACCCGGTGGAGGGATTGAAATAATAGATAAACATGTGGAGCAGCGCAAAGGAACCGCCAAAGACGAACTGGCAGATCTGGGCGGTGGTGAGCGCCCGCTTGAGCGCGGTGGGGACCTTGACCTTGAGCGCCGAAAGGGTGTAGTAAAAGTACATGAGGGTGTGGATGAGCGAGTTGAACACGACAAAGATCCAAATAGGCGGCGAGGCGAATCGAATGCCGGCCCACATGGAGAGCATGGCGCCCGCATGGTGGTAGGTCTGGAGCATGGAGCTCTGCTTGCCCTTGGCGAGGATGATCATGGTGTCAACCACCTCATAAAACTTGGACAGGTAGAAGAAGAAGCCATAGTAGGAAAGGCCATTCTCCCAGATACCCTCGTTCACGTCGCACAAGGACCGCCAGAACCCACCGCCCAAAAGATCCCCTTCGCCCCGCAGGTACATGGCAACCCGGTCGCTATCAGAGCTCAAGGTGGCCCGCGCCGCCGAGAAGACGGACTGGTAAATGGCACCGGTCATTCCCCAGCAAGTCCACGCCGAGTAGATGCAGAGCCCCATGTTATGGGCGAGGACAAGGTACTTGAAGAGCCCCGTCTTGGCGAAGGAGATGGGCTCCTTATTGGTCTTTCGCACCCGGTTCGCCGCATGGACGAGGGTCGCATAGACGGCCGCAATGGTCACTGGGACCCGGACGTCCATGAAGAAGTCGAACCACTGTGACAACAGCGCGTCCGAAGGGCCACGGGGGATCTCCATGCCGGTAGGCCACGAGAGCACGTACTGTGGCGGCTTAGCAACGTACGAAGAGCCGTTCATTATCCAAATGTTGCTCAAAATTACCGGGTATCAACTATATAGCAAGGTATCCAGGTCTTTAAATCAAAAAACTGCGATGGAACAAGAGATCGAGAATAGCAGCGATAAATCGACAATCGCCAGCACACAAAGTCCAAAGCTCAGCAAACCCAAAGTCTGGTCCTAGTCAAATACCAACTTGTCGCGAGATTGGCGATTATAAATATTTATAAATGCAATCGTGGAGTCTAATATTTTTCCTTCGGGCCGTGGAAAAAGCAAACCACCAGTTCGAAACAGCGAGGCCGGTCGGTACGTGTAACATTTCCGGGCTAGAAAAGAACCGACGATGGAATACGGCCCTACCCGCCAAGCGTAAATGGCGGTGCCCACCGCTCGTCCTCAAACTTCGGCCTACGCTCTCGTGTCGCTCCGGCTCGCCAGGGGCCAACGTCTTTCCCCGAGATAAGCTCTCACCGTTGTGTTCAGCCGTGCGTGGGTGGTAAAACATCGGCGCCGGAGGGCATCGCTCAACAAGGTCCGCTTGGAGGGGCCGTTTCACGCGAAAATGGCCCCCGGAGACCGAGGTTGGTGCTGGTCGGTACAGGGACCTGAACATGGCAGTGGGGCGCTTAATTGGCGCTGCTGGCTGGGCTTTGGCGCTCGTCCCCACAGCGGACGCTTTTTTCATATCGAGCGGTGACGCATCTCCCCATACAGCAGCATCGCATTTTGTTGTGTTGGGTAAAACTTGATGGGCGGCTGCTCGGAACGGATATGAGGGCCTGTCTCGCGGAACAAAAATTCGGCCCAGCCAGACAGGGCCCGTTGGGGGAGTACCCAGACCACTGATACCCATTGTTATCTGGGATCGCCATGGTGTGGGTTTTTGAGGCTGCTGAGTGGACCCTCTGGCCTTTGGGTGTTGCGGTTATTGCCAGAGGGTATAGTGACGGGGGCCGGCAAATGACCTACCGGCCTGTCAGTGTCCTGCTGTTCATCTGCACGTTGAACGCAGGTTGAGGAACCACGTCGGGGTTGGAATATGGGGTTCGTTCTCGGGGTACGCACCATTCCGAACCGCCGCACGAGCCGCTCCCGCCGCTCCCGCCGCACCCTGTATACCTCGGTCCCTGGAGATATTCAGGGAGTTGGTGCGTTGCGCCGTATGAGTTGGCTACGGACAGCGTCGAGTATTTATACGACAGGGATGCAGACGGTTGGGGGCAATTGGACGTCTTCAAAGTTGGGGCCTGTTCTCAACAGAATAAATATTATGTACAAGAGTTGAGTAATAAATACAAATGCATTAGCTGAAAAAGTACTCGCTGTCGAGCACTTTGGTCGCTTCGTAGCTGCCTCGCGCAGGAGGCTTGGGGAATGTGACCGGATAGAGCACCTTGAGCGTCTTGGTCTTCACCGCAAGTGGCTTTTCACGGTACTTTCTCAGGTACCGAGCAGGTGTGGGGTCCAGGTGGAGGTACTTTTTGTTGGCCCGTTTGCGCAGCCATGTGCGGTACTCCACCTCGAGCTCGTCGAGCAGAATCGCCTTGATTGGGGAGCGCCCGTACTTGTCCTGGCGGTACTCTTTGATCTCCTCGTAGCACTTCATGGTTGGGGCAACTGACCCCAGGGTCAGAAACCCACTGTACCGCTCGATCCATTCGTCCCGCAGCCGCTCAATCTGGTCGACAGAGTATAATGCCACAAACTGCTCCCGCAGCGCACTACTGAGGTCTTCAACGCTCGCCGCGTGAGTCCAGTAGCTGTCGTGGACAGATGCAAACACAATGCCGCGCCGATGGCATTCGCTGGCCGTCATGAGCATATGCGTAGCATCGAGACTGTGCACAAAGTTGGGCGCAACCCCGTTCTTCTGCTTATGCTTGTTCACCGGCATGGAGGTCGTGGCGCCTTTGGACAGGTTCAGATAGTGCGAGTCGACGTTGATTACCATGGACTCCTCCTCAACATACGGTTGGACCACGGGCAGTCCCAGCGGCGTTGTCCATACAACCCCTGTCGTGTAGGCCTTGGTCATATCGAGCCCTCGTGCCGTTGCATTAGCACCTGATCGCGATGGCTTCGATGCATTCCGGTACACATCAAGCCTCATCGATTCGCATATCCGCGCAGCTCCGTCAACGAGCCAGTCTTGCAATTGTGAGGCTCCTTTAAACATGAGCGTCCGCGCTTCAAAGATCTTGCCCGATATGTAGCTTGCTGCAAGACCATACATTTCGAGTGGCAGCTCGGGGATAAGATCCAGCTGCTTTTTGACCTGCAGCATGGCGCCATATTCTGTAACCCCGTACACAGTGGTCATGACAGACTGCTTGACAATCTTCCGCACAATTCGCCCATTGACAATCGGTGCAATCTCACGAAACCGCTCATCAACTCCGGCCATGCCCTTGTGGCAGTCCTCATCAATGAGCGCATTAACGCTCTTGGCAATCTGAGAGTAAATGTCCCCCGGCTTGTCGGCCGGAAGCATATTTACCTGCTTTGCTCCAGCCTCGTCGCCACCTAGGGCCGCATAGTGCTGCAACCCATTGCACGAGCCATCCTGGTTGACTGGAATACGGGACACATATTGGCTCGGATCAGGGCTCCTCGTGGCGTCGGCAATCTCAAAGCACGCCGAAAGAACTTGGAATGGCTTGTCTCCGGTCATCCACCATTGCGATCCCTGCAATGGCCGGTCCGCCGAATCCAAAATCTCCTCTATATGTTCGTCCACAAACCGCACCCGGTCATCGTTCGACACCTTGTCGTACCCGTACATGTTGGCAAGTTGTATCTTGAGCCACCGGAGCCCGTGAGGTCCTAGCTTCTTGCCATGCCAGAACTGGAATAGCGCCCGATACGACTCCTGGCCCATGTAAGTCAGCCCCGCAGAACACACGGGGTATGCGCGACCCCGGAAGTCAATCTGATGCGGAAAATAGAACCGGTCGCCATTGGCACTATAGGCTCTGGCCACCTCCAATGCAACCCCAAATGCCGTTCGCTCCAGCAGCCTGCCGAGATGAAGCTCCTTCTGCCGCTTGGATGTTACTTGTTTTCCAGGATCCTGCCGAGAGGGGATGCCGGCAGTACCCTCTCCACGGGTCCACAACTCATCAATAACTTTGAACACTCGGTCATTGATGGCCCAGGGAGTAGAGGAGATTACATCAATGCCTGCAAGAAATTTGTCCATCTGCCCTCGCTCAATTGCTTTTTGGACGTACTTTGATTGGAGTGGTACACTGGTGCTCAACAGAGTACTGTCAGCATACAAGTACCCGCCATCTCGGCTCGACGTCCATGGCCGTGGCTTGACGAGCATTGGCAGATAATACGCGCTTCGTACTAAGTCAATGACCTTTGTGCGGTCTTTGATAGCAATCTGCACAATATTCTCATTGGCGTAAATCCGCCCATACTTCTTCAAACCCCGCTGTGTGTATCCTTTTGAAAACGCCGGTTCATGTTCAACATCACCCGCGTCATTAGTAATAGGGACCGTAAGACGGTCCATGCAAATGTTTATAGCGGCAACCCCAAGACGTATCGTTGATATGGTATCCATTTTCTGCGCACCCGCCAATCGATTCCAGTACATGTCTGCATACTGTCGTCGTAAGGCATCCTGGTTTGCATCACGGGAGGGGTTGTTGCTCTTAATGGCATTCTCTGGTACTTTGGCCGCGTTGACAATGGCGGCTCCAAGCCGCCGCGCCATGGATGTAAATGGCCGGCCTAAAATACGATGTTTCTCTCCCCTTGTAGTATCCAAAAACGACAGTGAAAGCATTATCATTTCCTGAGTAACGACCTTGGCAACTTTTTCGACTCCGATTTTGGAGATCAACTCCGTGTGTTCCCACAAGGTCGCTACTGTATCATCCGGAAGGCCAAGCTTCTGGGCAAGTACTTTTCGTTCTGAGGGTCGGCTCTTACGGGCATTGGAAGATTGCTTCATCACTTTCCTGAGGTCGTTTTCCAGTATTCCCTTCCATTGCCAGGAAAGTTTTGATATCGCATTGGTATTCTTGATAACCCGGTCATGGTCATGCGCAAATCCAAACAGCTCAATGTCTCTCTGTCTGTCTCTATTAAACATTTCATATGCACGATCGAATACCTCCTTCTTTTTGCCATCTAGTTTGTCGTAAATTTCGTAATATTTTTCGTTTCCAAAGTTGGTGCCGATAACCTTGTTCACATCGAGTCGCGGTTCCCGAACTATTGCCAGACAAGATCTTAGCTCGCTAAATCCCTGAGGATCATAAAAGTCCCTGGAAAGCTCGAACAAGTCTTTGTCGTTCAAAATCTAAAAGCGTTAGTCTCGTCCATTCGCCTCAATCCTTAAGTCACTTACGTCTTCCACTGCTTTGGCTTCAGTCGCAGGAAGAACATCTGAATGGCCATACACATATCGCATAGACTGCGCCAACTTGAGGGTCCACAGGTCGACGATTTTTCTAACCCCCTCTCGGTTGCCCTGCTTGACACAGCAATGCAATCCATATGCCACGGCCGCTGATGGCACTATCCCACCCATTTCATCCGAGAACGACTCAAGTTCCGATATCAACTTGGGGAGATTTGTCGAATATGCAGATATAAACTCGCAATAACATGCTTCGAACATTTTCTGGTCTGACCAATTGACAGCTCTGTGTTCCTGGAGATCAGGGCTATCAGCAGCCTTACGAAGCCGGACCAAAAGTTGCTTCACTTCGCCAAAGTCGCCGGCTCCCATCTTCTGTCCAAACTTGGATACCCAGTACTTCCGCGTCTCGTCGAATAGGTTGCTGATATCTCGTTTCGTTCTAGGGATATTCGCCTCTGGGCTGTCTTTCGATAAGACGTAGCGGGCTTCCACTTCCTTGATATCGGCTATGCTCTCATCTTCTGGTATATAATCCTGCCTTAACCGGTCCCACTGGAGCTTTAGTACTGGGGTATGGTTACTCCTCCAGTGTAGCCGGCTACAAAAGGAGCCAAAGCCAGGTCTTGGCCTCCTTACCGTCCATTTTATCATAGTCGAGCAGGTTAACAAAAATATTTCGGATGATCTCCCAAACTGCCGATATGATACATGCCGTATCTATGGTCCTCGTAACCACTATTTGATAACCTACTGGGGTACTTGACATGGATTTATTCTTTTTTTATTGTGTATTCTTGGTATATTGGCCGTTCAAATAGAAATATCATTGATAGCGAAAAACGGTACGTAACTGTTTATTTGGAGGACGGAAAGTCCTTGATCTTAGATTTGTGGTTTTTATCAATCAGCCAGGCACATTTACTCCCCCATTTAGAGCCTCGCAAAGAAACCATATGCTTTCGGATTTGATGGGCGACTTCGTCCTTTTGTGCCGGTGACCCCTGTTGGAGAATGTACTGGATAAGGTAATTCCCATGGGCGTCGGAAGCGACTAAATATGTTAGTAAAAGTCAACAGAATTGGTACAATTCTTACTGTCAATTAGAGGGATCCGCGGTCTCTCTGGGTCTTTCATCATAACTCGAGTCAAGAAATGTTGCACAATATCCGGATCGCCCATCTTGAGCATCTTTTCGACCGCCTTGGAGGCGAATTGGTCGACGCTATAAAGATGGGCAGAGTTGATAATAATTGAGATCACTTGAGATCGGTAGGGATCTGAGGCATGCTCCACCATGTGCTGAACTACCCAATTCCCCCACTGGCCGCAGATAATAACATCAAGATTGGCAATCATCTCTTCAATGCAGGGTCGTTTGTCCTCCTCAATGCAGTTCTCAAAAATGTTCTGTACCACTAGGCTCCCCGTCTCACCTAACGCGACTTGTGTCCACATGCCTTTGAGGGCACAATTAACTTTCTGCATAAACTGGGGTGGAGTTGAATCCCAGCGAAGCTCGAACAACTTTTGCCACACATGACAGGCATAGCGATGGACAATAGTCTCTTTGACACTGGAAATCATCTCCTCGACAACTTTCCCTCTCATTTCCGTGTCGACGCAGTCCAATGCTTTCTGAACGACATGGCATCCGAATGGGTCCATTGCAAGTTGGACAACATTACCAATCATTCTTTCCGTGAGCTGAGCAATCTGCTCTGGAGTTCCATATTCGAGGCACCGCTGGACCAGGAAGTTGCCAAAGCGATTGGTCATCAACATGTAGCACTGGCTGATAATAGAGCCGATAATTCCATTCTTTTGGTCTGGGCTGGCCACTTTGAGCTTTTGTTGCAAGAAAATCGATGCCTGTTGGTCATTGTCAAGGACAATTCGGTTGACAATGAGACGCCAATTGCAGCTAACGGTGCGCTCGAGAAGCTTACGGTAGTTCAATGGCTCGTTATAGTACTTGATCGGGTAAAACACTTCAGCGGACTTGGATGGAGGATCACTGGCAGGTACTGGAGTGGTGCTGGAGCTATGTGGAGCAGGGTGAGGCTGTCGCGTAATAGAGCTGGCCAGTATAACGGGCTGTTCAGCTGGTCTACACGGCTCTGGAACAAATGCAGAGTTGGACAGGGCAGAGTCCATGTATACCCAAGGGTTGTGCGCAGCATTGTGTGCGTTGTAGAGTCCGGACTGGCCCAAGGCTTTATTGTTATCTTCGGAGCAGGTGCTTAATTGGGGGCACATTTGTCGCGGAGTGTTCGACCAGGAGGTTGCCGCGGTTAAAGCAGTCGTCGGTTCAGTGACAGTATAAACCCCTAGGTTAACGTCCGAAAGAGGGTTGGCTGAGTATAGCAGTGAGTTGGTCGACTGCAACGAGCTACTGCTCTTGTCCGAGGGGAATTGGAATGAAGTGTCAACAAATGGGCGGGGGGCGTGTCGTGGGATGGGCTGTTCAATTTGCTGGGCATTAGCGAGTCGTTTGTTTGTCTTCTCGAGCTCCAGCTTCAAACTCTCAATCTCAGCTGACTGTTTATTTATGAGACTTGCGAGGTACATCTCCGGGGAACAAGGGTATGGGCTGTCGCCGCCACGGGAATTGGTCTCCTTATCGTGCAATGTCGCTAGTGCTCTGTGGTGGGGGGCTTCACCTCGGCCGGTGTAATTAATGTCGGTCTCTTCCTCGAGCCACCCGGGCAGATAGTATTGGTTGATCTGCCGCTGCTCTGGCATTGATCGGTATCCCCTAACGTTCTGGCCCAAGTCTAGAGGGCTAGACTGGTTGACATTTGGCCGATCAGAGGGGCACCTGTCAGTGTTGAATGCCATGATGCAAACAAATGTTGTCAATTGGTAGCGACAGATGAAATAAACCACAAAGTCTTATAAATATCTCGCATATAATTTCGGAATTGAAGGATCACACGCACTCCACTCTGATGTTTTATATAGTGTATATTTGGTAGATGAGGGTTTAATTTGTTGTTGATCCGAGGGGTCAATCTAGATATCGACCGGTCTCGATTTTAGGTTTCAAACTATAGCGAGTTCGCCAACGCTAATGGCAAAGGTTAGAAGTCATCAATTAGCCGTAAAAATACGCGTCTATATATACAAGAATCAAGTCACGCACCACAAGTTTACAACTGCTGCTTGGTACCAGCAAGAACTCGGTCAAAGGCTGGGATAAGGGTCTGGGCCAGAGCGAAGGAGAAGACGAGCTTTGGACCGGTGGTAAGGAGCTTTGGAACCAAGCCCTTGAAGAAGGCGGTTGGGCCCTCGGTTCGGGCCATGTTCTTAAGAATGGTGAAACCGGACTGGGGGTTGTCAAAGTTTCGGTTCTGGATTCGGGTCTTGATAACATCAAGAGGAGCAGACACGATCAGAGATGCAGAGGCGCCACAGATGGAAGCGACAAAGTTCTGCGACCAGGTGGCCTGGGAGTAGTCCTTGAGCTTGTAAATGTACTCCTTGGCGAAGGCGGAACCACCAAACAGAGCAAACGAACCAGGGGCGTTTCGGGCGGCGGTCCAGCCCCAGCCTCGGTAGAGACCCATGCCCTCATCGGCAAGGACTCGGATGAAGCCACGGCCTCGGAAGGCCTCTGGGTTAGTCTGTCGCTTAATCTTGAGCACGTCAAGTGGGAGGAGAACAATCTCACCAATACCAATGAGAGAACCAGCCGTGGCAGACATGATGGCCTTACCAGTCTTCTGGCCAAAGGTGCTCTCAAAAGTGGATCGGTGGTTGGCGCTCAGATACTCGTTCACAAATGGCTGGCCACCATACTTGTAAACTCGCTGGAGAATCTTGTAACCAGCCGCGTACCCGAGACCGGGGAAGAGAGAAATGAGTCGTCGGCCCAGGCCGTCCTCGGCGTGCTGTCGGAACACAACCTGGTTCAACTGGGTGAGGGAAGTAACACGGCCATGGTTACTCATCAACCGCTTAGCGGTGGTGTCGACCGGGTGAAAGACGGCCAGCTCGGCAATACCAGCGGTAGCTAAATGACGGTCAGTTAGAAGGTCTCCAAACGCCTGCGCTCAGTTTCACGTACCGGAACCCAAAACTCGGGAAATACCAGACTGCTTCTTGTCAGAGGAGGAGGGAGGCGACATCGTTATTGAATATGCCAAAAGGTGGAGGACGAAGGGGGAGTCTGATTTATCAAAAAAATTGTAACCGTCCGAGATCTGCACGATTTTTCAGTCATATCTATTAGTCATGTTTGTATTGGCTGATTATGTCAACGCCCAGCACAGCCGCACCATTTACCGCTCCACCTGCAGATCAATCTAATCAGTAGATCCAGGTGTCGGGCAGATCTCGGCAGCTAGATCCAGGGTGGATATGGCACGAATTTGGCGGGTTATTTAGCATTGGGATGACACTGGTGCTATGGAGATTGTAGTGTGCTACATGGCGTTTGTACACCGCTTCGGACGGCTATGGAGCGTGTGCCGGTTCCCTCCGGGGTTTGAGAGGTGCAGCACTACCCGTATTGTGTATTGTAGTATGGGCCAATGGGCGCTGTTATATAACTACATTTATGAATGCGTATACGGCACTACTCCAGATATAGCCTCCCATATACAAGTACACTGTTTTATGTTGGTGCGGCGTGTGCGGCGCCTGCGGCGTCAGTCCGAGCCGAGGCTCCGGCGATGAGACTGAAATATCCGCGTGTACCACTGTACTTTTTGTCATGGACCATGGTCGGTGGCACCAGCAAGGAAGGCCTCCTTCAATAATTTCCCAAAGCCCACCGGTCCAACCACACCACCCACCCTTTACTTGTTCTCATTTTTTCCTCTTCCATTCCACATCATTTGTTTTCCATCTTGGGTGTTATAGACCGTATAATAAACGAGTAACAAGAACTGAGTAACGTGTCGCTGTTTGCTCTGGAGTGAATAGTGGCCGGGGATCATATATAGCCACCAAAAAGACTTTCGTATAGTAGTATAACACCGTGTTGCGGTTTCCTATCGTGGTTTATAATCCAAATTTTGCCTGAAAAGTCGTTCTAGTTGCCAGTGGTAATAGACGTGAGCCGCAGTGCTGTGTAGGGACTGTAACGAGCAGTCTGGATTGTAAACGCGATTGGCAATTAGAAAGCAATAAAGAACGAGCCGGCCATGTCGCAAGAGGAAAAAGAAGCAGTTCGGCAGGATTTCCTGGACTCGCTGCAGGACCTGACCCTCAATTCGAGGCCCATTATCACTAGCCTCACGGTAATCGCTCAAGAGAACGTTCGGACAGCTGACGCTGTAGTAAAAGCTATTGAGGAACACATAACTAAGGTATGTTTTAAAGAAAGACGAAGAAAAGTGCTAATCCCGGAAATAATCGATAGTGTGCGCCGGCCTATAAACTGCCCGCCCTGTATCTATTAGACTCCATCTCCAAGAACATTGGCAACCCATACACGGTCTACTTTGGCCTAAACCTGTATAAGACCTTTACCAATGCCTACACGCAGGTCTCGGAGACAGTGCGGAAGAAGATGCACGAGCTCTTCCAGACTTGGAAGCAGCCGACCTCGTCGGGGCGGATGCTCTTTGCTAATGAGCCAATTCAAAAGATTGAGAGCTTCCTGGCCCGTGTGCAGCAGTCCACTGGAAGTGGCAGTGGCGGTGGACCTGTCGCTGACCCGCGGCGTCCACAACCACAGTATGGAGGGCCACCACCTCAGCAAAACGGCCCTCTTACCAAGCAGGCGCTTCTCGTAGAGGTTGACAAGCTTATTGACCTGACCCACCGAAGAAAGGCTCTGGAAGGACGAGACTCGGACGCTGACCAGCAATTGGTTATCCTGGGTCAGCTCAAGACGGTTTTGTCGAATCAGAGCCTCCGTCCAGAGACCCTTCCGGCCATTCAGCAACAATTGGTCACCTTTAACCAGAAGGAGGTGGAGAAGCTCCAGCGAGCCACCGCAAACCGTAACAATGGTGGGAATCCCATGATGGGTATGCCGCACCAGCAGCAACAGCAATTGCCGCCGTCTATCCCAGTGGCTCCAAGAGCACATCAATACGGTGGATATCAGCACAATGGCGGCGGAGCCCCCCAGGGTTCCAATCTGTCACAGGTAGGCAACATGTTGCAGAGCATTGACTTTAACAGACTGGCTGGTGTGCTCAATCAAAAGCAGCAGCAACCACCGGCACCACAACCATCGGCGCAGACACAGCCAAAGTCGGGTCAGAACACACAAGACCTGATCAACAAGATTATGGGTTCTGGCCTTCTCGGAAAGCTTGCATCTCCACAGCCGGACGCTCAATTCACCCAGATGTACATGGAGGTGGAGTTGAACAATGCGTCCCTCAATAAGTCGCGGCCACACCTTATAGACACGCTCTACAAGTCCATGCCGAACCAGTGTAGTACGTGTGGCAAGCGGTTCTTGGACACCAAGCAGGGTTCCAAGGAGCGTTCGGCACATTTGGACTGGCATTTCCGAGTCAACAAGAAGCTGCGGGACGAGAATGTCAGCCAGAACCGGTGCTGGTACCAGCAGCAGGAGAACTGGATAGAGTTCAAAGACGAAGACGAGGTGCTGGGGCTGACCAACGATCGAGAGCGGGAGATTGAGCGGGCCAAGGGCGCGGAGGAGAAGAAGAAGAAGAGTAGAGAAGAACTGCTCAAGAGCTATGTGCGGGTCCCCACGGAGAAGGGCAAAGCCAAGCTGCCGTGTCCTATTTGTCGGGAGAAGTTCCAGTCGGAATGGAACGATGATGTCGAGGCGTGGGTATGGACAAACGCAGTTGTGGATAAAGGGAGAATCTACCATGCCACCTGCCATGCCGAGGCGGACGACACCGTGCTGAAGCGGCCCTCGAGCACTGCTACTCCTACCCCGCCTCCCGCGACACCCAAGGTCGATCTGTCCAACGTTAACTGGGGCGCGATATTAGCGGCGACCAACAAGCGCAAACGAGAAGAGGATGACGGAGCGGGCATCAAGCAAGAGTCAATTGAGGAGAAGAAGATCAAGACCGAGTAGTGCCACCCAGCATAATGTAATATATCAACCTCCACCACCCTCACTCACGCTTTATCTTGGCGAACACCATCTGGCCGTCATATACTACAGCTGATTCAATAAATAGGTAGTCTGGCTTTGAAGACATTACAGGGCAATTGCCCTGGGGGACCAGTCCCCCAGACCCCCTGTAGCTCCGCTCCGCGGAGAGCCCGCTGATTGTCATTGATTCACATTCGCTTGCATAGAGTCGTTTCCGTAGGCCTGAGGGGGTCTGTGGGCGAAGCCCCCGCTACGGGAGCTCGAGGGCTGGCCCTCGAAGACTCCCCCAAAGCCATT
>JAKTQL010002533.1:6794-60574 GCA_030558815.1 Blastobotrys malaysiensis | reverse complement strand
GAGAAGATTGAGAGAAAGAGAGTGTGCGTTTCCTTTCTCACCCCATCCCTTCCTCCCCTACCTTTTCTCCAACTTTTAGATCAAGACCGAGTAGTGCCACCCAGCATAATGTAATATATCAACCTCCACCACCCTCACTCACGCTTTATCTTGGCGAACACCATCTGGCCGTCATATACTACAGCTGATTCAATAAATAGGTAGTCTGGCTTTGAAGACATTACAGGGCAATTGCCCTGGGGGACCAGTCCCCCAGACCCCCTGTAGCTCCGCTCCGCGGAGAGCCCGCTGATTGTCATTGATTCACATTCGCTTGCATAGAGTCGTTTCCGTAGGCCTGAGGGGGTCTGGGGGCGAAGCCCCCGCTACGGGAGCTCGAGGGCTGGCCCTCGAAGACACCCCCAAAGCAATTGACCTTGGGGACCAGTCCCCCAGACCCCCTGTAGCTCCGCTGCGCGGAGAGCCCGCTGATTTAACGAACGGGAAAAATCAAACGCACCAGGCTTGATTGAATATATAGTTCTAGTATAATACAAGAGCACCTTACTTCTGGAGGCACTTGAGAATGTCGGCCCAGACGGCGGTTGGCTTCTGGGAAGCGTCAATGCCGGACCAGATACCAGTCTTCTTGTAGTAGTCGACGACTGGGGCAGTCTGGGAGTGGTAGGTCCCCAATCGCTTCTTGAGAGCCTCGGCGTTGTCGTCGGATCGCTGGACCAATGGCTCGCCGGTAATGTCGTCCTTCATCTCAGCCTTTGGTGGGTTGAAGATCTTGTGGTAGGATCGGCCACTGGCGGGGTGAACGAGTCGGCCGGTGATTCGGTCGACCAACAGCTGGTCGTCAATCTTGAGCTCAAGAGCCCGCTGCAATGGGGCGCTTCGGTTCTTGAGCATCTCGTCGAGCTTCTCGGCCTGGACCACGGTTCGTGGGAAACCGTCGAGAATGAAGCCGTTCTGGCACTCCTGGTTGTTCTCGAGCTCGTTCTTGATCATGTTGACCATGATCTCGTCGGAGACAAGTCCGCCAGCGTCCATAATCTTCTTGGCCTCGACACCCAATTCGGTCTTCTTGGCGACCTGGGATCGCAGCATGTCGCCAGTGGCAAGGTGGCACGCACAGTACTTCTCCTTGAGGTTTGGAGCCTGGGTGCCCTTACCCGCGCCAGGCGGGCCAATCAGAACCATTCGCAGCGCGGGAGGGACCGCAACAGCGCTGGCGGCGACACCGCTCTTCTTCTCGAGGTGCTCAACTCGGGACTTGAGCTGGCTGACCAACTTTTTGAGTTCTTCGACGTCTGACATTGTGGACTGGTGGGGGTTCTGATTGGAGGAAAAGAGAAAAGTCGTTGGGAATGTCGGCCTCGAATATATTTCGGGCATTTGCAAAACCGCTGCGGACCATTCGTCCGAACCCGGCCTCCATTCATCCTTCAGGATCCGCCCAAAAAAATAAATAAAATAAAATAAATGCCCCACCGTTCTGGTACAGTCCTACGCGACCGTTATACTCCAATTGCGCCGTTGGCGTAATCTCCCCCACACTCCTCGGACCCGGGGCCTGCTCGCCAAGGCCCGGCGGGCTGGGTTACCCGGCAGTCACGACGTTTCCCGGCCCGGAAATTTTTCACCTTCCCAATTAGGCAGGTCTACTCGACTAGCGGGTTGGCTATTTTTCTGAGACCAATTGGAAGGATAAGATCTCCAAGCATCTTTTAGATAGGTTCGTTTGAGTATATAATAAAATGTCAAAGCCTGAATTAGCCGCGGACGCGGTGCTCAAGAAGTCTGTGGACATCTCTGATAACGCGACCCCCGTCGCGGGGATCGAGTTTGAGGAGCACGCCAACATTGGGGCCAAGGAGCTTATCGACGGGATGCGGAACATGGGTTTCCAGGCGAGCTCGCTGGGCAAGGCGTGCGAGATCATTGACGAGATGCGGTCGTGGAGTGGTGAGGACAAGGAGGGCAATCCGGCCAAGTGCACCATCTTCCTCGGGTACACCTCGAACCTGATTTCGTCCGGGCTGCGGTCGACGCTCAAGTACTTGGTCAAGCACAAGATGGTCTCGGCGATTGTGACCACTGCGGGCGGCATTGAGGAGGACTTTATCAAATGCCTCGGAAACACGTACATGGGCGACTTTGCGCTCCCGGGCGATAAGCTCCGGGAGGAAGGGCTCAACCGAATCGGCAACCTGCTGGTCCCGAACGACAATTACTGTAAGTTCGAGGAGTGGGTCGTGCCAATTCTCGACAAGATGCTCGAGGAGCAGGAGGAGGCGCAGAAGAGCGACGACTTTGACGCGAGCTCCCCGGCATGGTGGACCCCTAGCCGGATCATTGATCGGCTCGGCAAGGAGATTGACAATGAGGATTCGGTGTACTACTGGTGCCACAAGAACCAGATTCCCGTGTTCTGCCCGGCGATCACGGACGGCTCTCTCGGCGATATGCTCTTTTTCCACACGTTTAAGGCCTCGCCGAAGCAGCTCCGGGTCGACATTGTTTCCGACATCCGACGCATCAACACCATGTCCATGGCCGCTACTCGGGCGGGCATGATCATCCTTGGAGGAGGATTGGTTAAGCACCACATTGCAAATGCCTGTCTGATGCGGAACGGCGCTGATTACGCAGTGTACATCAATACCGGCCAGGAGTTTGACGGCAGTGATGCCGGTGCCCGTCCCGATGAGGCCATCTCGTGGGGTAAGATCAAGAGCGATGCAAAGCACGTCAAGGTCTACGCTGACGCGACTCTCGTGTTCCCGCTCGTCGTCGGGGCTACGTTTGCTCAGAAGAACTAACCCGTATTGTCTCCAAATAGAACAGAAATAAGAACCGAACAAATTGATAATTTTTCGCTATTACTACCGGCATATTAAAGTGCCAATGCAGGTGGGTGTGTTTGTATGTTCAGGGGTCGAATAGCGCCGTTCATCCGGATAATCATGAAAAAGATCCGAATACTGTACTTGTGAATAAGGTACATCTTCATAGGAGAACTAATGTACATATAGACTACTAACAATTCAAAGTACAGTCCTGTAGTACGTACATGAAAAAAAAAAAAATCTGAGGTACATATTTGGGGAGGTGGATCCAACCAATGCGAAGGAACAGATCTTCTCCCGCTCCCGTACTACATACAGGATACACTTCGTAAGTAGTACACCACCAGCACGTCTATAGATATGGTGTACCAAGATCTGACACGACACAATGCACTGCGGGAACCGGCGTTTCCATGCCCATCATTTTGAAGGGGGTTGAGCACCAGCAGAACACGTACTGTGTCTATCCGCTTACGCGTCTTTTCTGTCGGAGGATGCTGATTGTTTCTTTTTGCTTTTGAATGATCACATCGGTTGGTGATTATTTATCGTTGGCAGTGTCTTGTCTGTCGTCATGTCAAACGTATTCAACGGAGTTTAGGCCGCGAAATGTGGTTTCGTATTTTTCAAGGCGTTTACAGGAGAGTGATTAACACTCGCGTATACTACATATTCTCCGAAGGGATATCTGCGCCCATCTTGGCTATTCCTGTGCAATAGTGTTTCAACCGATAGAACAATATACACCTAAAAATAAGAATGTACTTTACACTACAACACAATGGAGAGCCCCTGGGGCGAAGGTTTCTATTGTCCGGCGGCCCACCGTTGGGGAATCCCATACCTTAGGGGCGGACGGGGGACGGGAAGATCGAGAATGAGAGACTTATGACGATCCATCCCCTAATCAAACACCCCTGGTCGGACCCGTTTTGTGGTAAAACAATAGACGGTTGAGGTGTGGCAGAGATAGGACAATGGAGGTGATGGATACAGGCCTGGGTTGATAATGGTACACAATTGACTATCACAGCCTACAACAGACATCCCCTACTGTATATACGAATATAATATTATTTCCCCGGAATTTAGATATCCATGGATATCGCCAACTGGTAATTGTACCCCGTACCTCTAAGCCTTTTTCTACCTCCGATGCTGTTAACGTTGTTGACCCCTTTTATTGAATAGGCTTAACCCACTTGAATTGATCCATGGACTCCGGGACATTACTGCTATAACCGATCGTTCTATGCATTACAGATAAATGTCCAATTGACTTTGCCAAGTATTTGATGTTTTACAGGAATATTCGTTTAAGATTCTGTTCTAGACAAGAGGCGGGAGACAATATAAGGGTCCCGGTTATGATATGTATTAATGGGTTTCTGAGACCAGGTACTCAAAACATACTTATACGTTGCCCTAACCAACAATCGAAGGAATTGATCTGTCAAGTGAAAGTGATCTTCGTCACGGCTGTCCCTAATGTTTTGCTACCAGTAATATACCGTACGTACAGTGTACCGGTAGTTTACAGGGGTAATAATCTTGTGGATTGATTGGCCAAATTTATGGCAAAATTGCCAATATAATTGGGGTACTATCTGATCCTTGTAGAGTGTATACGCTTTGTACAATCGGTAAAATTATTTCAATAATGGGTACTCTATTGACATTCACCATTGTACGCATCATGTTCATTGTACTTGTTCCTGCCATTTGGATAAAATAAAAAATTAGTACAATGTAGTATTTGAAAAATACAATTCAGATGCAATAAATCCATCAAAAGTTTTCTTCCCGCAATTGAATGATCATCAAAGTCCACAGTTGTATGGTAATTTACAAGGGTAATAAATTTCTCATTTCTTACGGTAGTTACAAGTAATACCGGGAACAATGCTCTACATGGTATAATTGCCAATCTGCAACATTGTAGCTATACATTGTTGACTTTTTAGTTCAACCACTCTAACTATTATGATCATCTTATGGAAAACCTTATTACCTGTAAATACAATTACGTTACGTTACTGTACTGAAGTCCTTTTTATGACATGTCATCAAATATGCGTAGCATTTAGACATGTTCAAAAGTGTCATATCAAAAGCACATATTACTCATAAACAAATTTAGCCCATACAGATACCAAATACCCAAGTGTCGTGAGAATTACCATGTCAACGGCGTTTGGTGATCGTTTCAGCGGAGGTTGGCTTTGACCGGCCAATCATAACGCTGCTAACCTCCCAATTTGGGGTGGAAAAATCACCAGTATACCAATTGGATCGATTCGAACCGAAGGAAAAAACTTACAGGATAAGAAATGTCTTCGTCTTTGAGTCGAGTTATTCGAAACTTCGTGCGAGTGGGCCCTCGAGGCTTCATGAAGCAGATGAACGGCATGGGTGACTGCAAGTCCGGCACGTACGTGACAAGAAAGATTCCTACTAGTGTAGGGAGTGAAAACTAACGTGGTCATATAGCCTTGTTGGTATGGACAAGTACGGCAACAAGTTCTTCGAGAACGACCAGGAGGATGAGATTCACCGTATGTATTTTAGTCGCTCGCTGCTACATATTGGAGGAAGGAAGACTAACTATGTGATAAGTGCGAACCCGGTGGGTCGAATACAAGGACCATTACTCTGATATTAGCCAGGTTGAGCCAGCATGGCACTTCTGGTTGGGTTACGGCGTTGACGTTGCTCCAAACAAGGCTGCTCCAGAGGCATTGTCCAAGCCAGCTGTCCCGCAGCTTGCAAACTACACCAACATGACTGGAACCCCAGGTGCATACATGTGCTACTCTACGGTGAAGCCTAAAGTAGAGCCATGGGCGCCTAAGGTCGCCAGGCGATAAACGAGTTAGAGAAGAAAAAAAGACTGACGACCGCCCCTGCCATCTCTGTAGCGACAAGCTACAATCGTACCTTTAGTGATAAGATACTCCATCATTTGGGCCATTGATATGATCTCATAGGTTATATAAATATGAATATTGCATGCAGATATAACTGGGACGTACAGGCGCTGCCGGCGCACACCCTGGACCTGTTGCAGCTGTATTGGTGCCGGCTCCACCTCCGGTTGATGTAAACAAAAGCACTCTGGACGTTTCAATTGATCGTACCACGGGATCTGGACTGTCAGACTCAGGGGCGTGAAAGGCAGCAGTATGGCGCTGAGGATCGTTTCAGGTAATCGCAGTTATATACAAGGATCTGGACTGTTGTCTATTCTAAAACGCTGGGGGGCAATTTAGTTTCAAATCGAAGATTTAAGAGGCATAATCGACACGACCCTTGTCGATTTTCGATGTACTTCAAAACGGCGAAGCACTCCTCGTATTGCGTGGACCCTCCCCTCTACATCTGTACATGTATGTGTGTATGTGAGATGTATATGTGAGGGTACGGCCCGAAACGAAGTACAAGATCGATGTGGTCTGGATCGGGAAGTGAAAATTTTCACTTCATCGAGCTCTCAGGTATAATTGAATTATAATTGGAAATTCACAGCATATAGCGGTAGGGTTTTCGGCTGCTTGGGCCATGGCCCTAGACCTGCATGGGTACCCCAAGCACACCATACACGTCAGAGTGAACAATTGTACTGTGGTTGATACCGGCGGCGGTTAATTGACAGCCAAGAAATAAAACGGTAAGGCAAGGCACGTACTCCTGGCCATTGTTTCTTGCATGTCCATTTCCAAATACACATAGGACTCATGTCAAACGGCATAATAATTGTGCCGGATTATACATACCCGATCCGTTCTACTGGACCAACCGATATAACGCTATGCCGCTAGCTGTAGGAACCCATGCGCAATAGAGTGTCTTCTTTTGGCATCTCGGACACGACCGCTGTACAGAGACGCACACTATCATAGGAGAACGAAATGCCCTCGTCCTCCCTTTTACCCCCCATATCGCCGTGACGCATTGTCAATTTCAGTACACAGTCGGGTTTCTGTGGCTCTGTTTCACCTATGCTTGGGTCCCCGAGATCGCAGCGGGAAGCGACACATGTATCCGTGTGTAGTACTAGCTAAACGCATGCGACGGGACCAGGCAGCCAAAATTCAGTAGAGGGGATACATTGTAAGCCTAGTGCAGGTAGGGCACAAATGGCGATGTACGACAGCACCAGATGGCACTGAGCTCGGCTCTCGGAAACATGTTCGTTGCTGTGCCTTGGCCTGCTGGTTGCCGCTGTAGCGTAGCGGGTTAGCCACCCCTTTCAAGAAAAGTTGGCTATAGCTGATACAGACGGACGGCATTCACAGGGGGGCGCAACGACTCACCATCTACGGTCGGCACCACTACCCACCCCGTCACCTGGGACTCCCCTGAATTCGCCCAGCCTTCACCCTCTCAGGCGTATGTTGCACCTTACTCTTGACTTAGGGATGAAGGGCTTTTTTTTTGACAGTCCTCCCCGCTGTCCCCCCCCCTCGCAGCAGCATTGATATTATTTTACCATTAGAACGGGTCCAACCGCCCTGAACGGCCTGTCTGTCTGTAGTGCTAATAGGTAATCGGAGGTTATTGCTTATCATGGAATATTATATTTCACGTCAATTAAGCCCCCCAAAGCGGCAAAGTCGGGGACTGTCAGTACCCTGCTCGTCTTATTGCCTTCAGCTACGATGATATATACACCGAAGCCCTTATTTCTCTTTTGGATGCAATGCGTCTGATAGGCCTTACCTGTATTGCCAGAGGAGCTGCAATTATATGCAATGTAGAATGCGTCTGGTTTCTTTGGGCTATGGTTGAGGGACATGACGACACGTACTTCCTACTGTACGTTGCGCCTTCTCGTTACAGATGACTGCGTACGGCTGGCTGAAAGTGGAGGCTGAAGAGGAGAAGCCAGCGATCTCACACAAACTCCCTCATAATAAGCGCTCTTACTATTTCGTCCATGGATTGCTGTCGGATAGTGTCGTCTGCACCCTCCACACATATACAACATGCCCGCGTGAGTGCCTAATGCGAACTGCTCCACTTTTCGCTGCTCCCTTCTTGAATCCCTCAACAGAAAACAGGCGTCATCCCGCTTATCTGTTTTACAGCCATTCCTTTTTTATAGGTCATTTCTTTCGAATGTAAGAGACAGCCGATCTAGGGGGATTTGCCCACTTTTTCTTCTCTCGCAGACAGCGGTCTGGGGAGCATATGTCTGTAATAATACCTGTATAGCTGCGCTGTTACGCGTAAGTAAGGGCTGCGGGTCGGAGTGATACCGGGTCTCGATCCTCCCGCAAACCTGATGTGCATGGTGCTGATAATCTCCATTGTTGAATCCTGTAGGGCAGAAAATACTGTTCTTTCGCGAAAGACGAAGCATCTGTCTGAAAGCAGATCAATTTAAGCCGGGAGAAGAGTAGTACATATGCGAGGGACGTATTATGGTAGGTGCTTGTCAAGAAGCTCGTAAATTGAGTGCTTGGCCATAAAGCTATGTCATCCAATACTACTACAGTACCCATTGTATATGCTGTCTGCTTTTCTGCTGGGTAGGCAAACTGCTGACTAAAAAAAAACAGCTATTGTACTAGTGAATTCGCCTTCAAGGCGTAATTTTTTACGGCAAAAAATACCGAGAAAAAGATGAGCAATTGCTGGACGTTGAGCGGCGCATTATTTTTTTTCTCTTTCCTTCAGAAGTGGACAATCCTTTCGTAGCAGCCTTCGTAATTGATGTGCTGTACAGAGAAATAATACAGGCGCAGTGGAAAAATTTTCGTGTGTGCCCTAGCCTCTAATACCCTACCCTACCACCGCAGATAATTCCATTGGGGCGAAAGGTGGTGGCAATGGTGCTAAAAATTATACCCGTCCAATTTAAAGAGCATATCCGGCCTGCGAAGGGCTGAAATTCAACTCGATTATATCGAACAGTACTGTAGTTATAAGTTTCACATTTGTGTCACATCCTACATGCTCGCTTATTCGCGAGGCTCCGTCGTTCCGAGGTCCGATTGGAGAATACATTAAGCTATTGGACAATTCTGTGCTTTCGCATTTGGCTAGGCCAGGGACAAACGGTTTGAACCATGCCCCCTGGATTGCTATCGGTATCCGCTACAAATACTTTAGAGTCCCGTTAGAATATCGACCCGCCATATAGCATAGTACTCATGTACGGCGCGATTAAGCTCACCGGTTACTCAGATCGTCCCCTCCAGTAACCCAACCCATTGCCAACAGCCATCAAACTCCATTTCTCTCTCTCTTGATCGTTCTACAATACGTATAGCATTAGAATACAGCATGTTAAGGACGCTCAAGGATAGACTGCATGTACGCATAGCCTTTACTTTTGTGATTGGCGGACATGTAGTAAAAAAGCAACATCGGGAAAAGCAAACTGACTCCACATTTCAAAAAGTAACCCCTAGAAAAAAGCAAATGGTGGACGCAGCATCTACAATCTGCCCTATAGTACTTTTAGTTATGGAGACGATGCTGCAGAACTCCAGCAGTACTAAGTAATCGTAGTAGCAGGCAAGTTAGCGTATGTGTAATATGGACTGGATGTCTACAGTATCTCGGGTTGTTGAAAAAAGCAATATTAGCGGGAGGTGTAAAAAAAAAATAAAAAAGAAAACGAGCGACAATATGTGGACTATTTGAACCATGGATATATAAGATAAAAGGATTCCGACCAAACCTCAAGATCTAAGAACCTCATCTCGAGCAAATCTCTCTCCCCTCCTTTTCATCTTTCATCTAGGAAGACCTGCAGAGAACGATACCAACCAATCCCCTCCCTTCAACCATCATCATCATCGCCATCATCGATCCCCGTAGCAGGTAGTAGAGTCCGGTTAACTGCATAATTCTACCACTAACATACGTACACTCCCTGCTACCAGAATTGACAGCCATCTACCATCCAGGGGACTCCTACCAGCATTCCTGTTCATCACACCATCCGCATCAACGAGCCGCAACATATTCCCACGCTCGTTCCATCACATTTCAGCGGAGGTCTCTTGCCTGTTAATATTATTCATTTAATTCTGATCTCACGGCAAGACCACGCCCATCCATAACCATGTCCGAGATCCTCGATTGTCCACTCTATCTTGAGGAAGTCGGCGGTACCGCCTCCATGGTGGCCGCTACCCAGACCCCATTGCCCACGCAGGGGGGTTACCTCGTTGGATATGACGATTACTCTCTGCCGCTGGATTACAATCTGGACAGCTACTACGGCGACATTGTTTCTACGACTAGCAGTTGTAGTGCTGGATCGGAGTACACCACTGCCACTGCTTCCTCTAGCTCTCTGGTCAATGCGACACCAATGTCCTCCTTCGCATCTCCTTCTACTTGCACGTCACCGTCGACTCCGCCGGTGCCATCCTCCACCCCACAGCTTTATTCAGTGCCTCCATCTACCGCCCACTTTGCATCTTCCACTACCACTACTCCACCACCGCCACAGGCAACAACCTATGGGCATTCGCCCCACACTCAGCAGTCTCTATTGACTGCGGTGCCTCCTCCATATGCCCACGACTACTTCACTGCGCCGGCGATGGGAGCACCAATGGCTGGACCACCAATGCTGCCTAATGTTCCGGCGTCAGCTCCAGCTGACATTACCAGCTTCTCGACGAAGCTAGCTCCGCCGATTGATCTTGTGACGGAACGAAAGTCGGCGGTGATTGCCACCAAGTCGCGGCGAAAGACGGTCCGAAAGAATGGCTCTTCGGCCCCACCGGGGCCCATTCCAGCCACCACTCCAACTCTGGTTCGCCGGGACGAACAGGGTGTTGAATGGATTGCATTTGAGTACTCCAAGGAGCGGGTCAAGACGAGTTATTGCATTCGGTGCGACATTGAGACGGTCGACCAGGCCCAGCTTCCTCCAGAGTTCAAGGCCGACAATTGCATTTACCCCCGAGCCTGTGTACCGCCGGATCAGTACACTGGTAACCGTCAGAAATACGAGACTGAGTGCAACACCATTGGGTGGTGTCTGGCTTACCTCAACCCGAAATTGCGTAACCAACGTGGATTAATTCAGCGGGCTGTTGATTCATGGCGTAATACCAATGCCGACCCATCCTACCGGTCGCGACGGGTGCGGCGTATGTCCAAGAAGAGCTCGGTTTCGGGTCTGGCGGTGCCAAAGCGATCCAAGTCTGTAGCCGACCTGAGCTGTCCACCCCCACCCCCATACTACCATGCTGCTAAGCGGACCCCGTCCTACCCAACGCCCATCCCCCCCGTGCCGTCGATTCCTGCTCAATTCGAGTCCTACACTACCACGTTCAACAATCCATTCGCGCCGGGGCAGACCTGTACATTTACCCCCCATTCACCCATGTCGCCCAAGGGCTCCTCGTCGAGCCGCAAGGGCTCTCTGGCAGCGCCCCGGCGGCGTTCGTCCCACCAGCAATTGGCCGCAGTCAACTACCACCCGTACCGTTAACTGCTTTTGATTATATTTTGTACTATCTATTATTTATCTCCCTGTATTTTTTAACACGAAACCCTAATAAGCATTACTCGATACGGCTTGTCTTCTACAGCCACTGGACAGTTGTACGTAGTTTGCAACTATACTTGCCCGGTAAGGCTTACTCACCCGGTCTGCGAACAGCTGCTGCGCTTCGCTAGCCGCCCCGATCCAATGCTTGTGCATAGGGAGAGACGAATAAGAGAGGATCTTCACCTTGAGCTCGGGCCTGTGGAGAGCGACTACACAAGACACATAGGTTTAATACTAATGACTATTGCATATATTGTCTCCGGCCGTAAGGGAATAATTATAATAATATTATATTGTAAATGGCTTCCATGTGAAATGCGCCGTCTAGTCCTGTCACCCCCGTCACCCCTATCACCCCTATCACCCCCTGTCGTTAACACTCTTAGAAAAACGCTCATCTTGCTCACCGGCATTGACGGGTACACAAGATCTAACCCCGATCGCCAAGACGGCGGTGTCGCAGATCGGAGGAGAAGGAAAGGATGAGGGGCGGAGGAGAAATACGAGAGGCATGCTCTTGATAGTGTAACGTGTAGACGCAGACAATGTTTCTTAAAAAAACAAGTCGCAGAGGAGACATGACGAGAGCAGATACATACATATGCTGTAGCTG
Source organism: Blastobotrys malaysiensis (assembly GCA_030558815.1). Classification (NCBI taxonomy): domain Eukaryota; kingdom Fungi; phylum Ascomycota; class Dipodascomycetes; order Dipodascales; family Trichomonascaceae; genus Blastobotrys; species Blastobotrys malaysiensis. Next base: position 48,606 of record JAKTQL010002533.1, on the reverse strand, counting down.
TAGCTGTGGGTGTACCGATTCGTCATGTCGCCAAAACGTGAACAATGGCTGCACTTGCCCATTGTTAATGCGGGCTACGTACACGGCCTGCTGAGTTCTTGCCTCGCCCCTTCCTGCACGCAACCTAAAGTTATACCCGACTCCTCATCCACATCACTGCACCGCATACAATACCTACAGTGACCGGCGTCCGGCATATACCTACAGTTGCCGCTTTCGCCTTGGTGATAAGTGTCAAATGAATCACTCTATAGCCCTCTGCAGCAGGTTGTACCACAGTGGTTGTGTATGTACGTACGGTGCAGGTCTCCGATCAGGGGCAGGCTCATTACAGTAGCTACTTGTAGTACTAGTACAATACACCACGGGCTTGGTACTGCTATACATATTGCACCACAGGCCTACGCCATTGTATGCTCTAGTTAGCCGCATCATCTCTTCCTTTTTCAAGGGGCAGGATTTCAAGCCTTTTTTCAGGGGCTCCCCCCTAGTCCTTCTATTATTAGCAAATGAGTCGTCGCGAACCGCCGTCGTTGGGGGGAGTGCTTATTATAGATCGCGTATAGGCTACCCAACCTTCACGGTTTTCACACCCGTCTTACAACTGCACAGAACTGACTTGGGGATGGCACGCGACGTCATTCGCCAGTTGCAACTGCGGTATTAATCGACGCTTCCTGGCACGTCCTCATGTCTCGGTGACCGTTATCTACGATAACTCATTGCCCCGACGCCGCTAACTGCCAGGGCTATAACCAACTGTAGAGTTGTAGCATCCACCAAATGATAAAGGTGGGTCCTAAATTCCATCGCTCCCACTCCATTAAAGACCCCTTATTCCATCAGTAGTCCCCATTCGGCATCGTACAGTGATAGTCGGCGATATCTCTGCTTCCCCACACTCCGGTGAGATTTGCTTGAGCGCACAATAAGATGCCGCATATGCGGCAACACTCTCCCCTCCTCCCAAGATCATGTGTATCGTTTTGAACTACGTACGGCTACGTACGTTTGTAACGCATGGCCAGTGTATTATCCAACGCACCCGCTGAATATAATCCACCTTCGGACCATACCCGTCCTGGAGGCCCCGGCGAGAGCGGTACATGCTGTGTATTACCCACGCTCTGCGTATATACCAGTCTACTCGGGACCCCCGACTCTCCGACCCGGGTCGCGGTCGCGGTCGCGGGCGATAAGGGTCCTGGCCACCGCAGGCCGCAGAACAAGGCATGAGCTTTCTCTTACACTTCGCTTCTCGCTGCGATAGCGACGGGCGACCGTAGTTGGCCCCCAGCGGCGGAAGCAAGGGGGAGACAGACTCAATGGAGTACTACATAACAATCTGGTGTAATAGGGGCATATCCCCGAGGAATGGGCCGCCGCACACGCCTTAAACAGCGACGCCCAGCCACATGTATCGGGAGGGCCCTTCTTCTCCCAATCTTAATACTTTGTGCACATTCCAGTTGACAGGTCGTAGAGTGGTCTTCTTTTTAAATCTTCTTGTCTACCTGTGTAATATAGAGTTAGAAAACACGCTGGAGACGCTCCCTTTTGTTCCTGTAGCACCGCGTCTCTTCCTACACACGCATATACCTATAACGGCGAGGCGAGAATGCTCCAGCGACGACGGTCCCAGAGGTCGTACTCGCTTACCACGGCGTACACGGGGGTGCAGACGGCTCCGCCCAACGCCATCTCCGTAGACCCTGCGGCGCGAGCCGCTGCGGCGTCCGTTGGCAACTCGCGGGCCAACTCGATGAGCTCTACCTTGTCGAGCGCCGCCGCAGCCGCCGCACTCAAGCGCCATAACTCGCTTACCCAGGACTCGATGGCCGCTATGGAGGCCGCGTCCGCTCAGGCCGCCACCGCGAAACGCCGCTCCAGTGTTTCGGGGCGCTCCTCCTCAATGCTCTCCTCCTCGGCGCCCCCGGCGCTCGTGGTCTCCCCGCCGCCCGCGCTGCGGCGCTCCGCTTCCTCATCGAGCAGCCGCAAACCCCCGCCGCGGACCTCGGTTCAGCGTACCCGGAACCCTGACCGCTCCGAGTCGCTGACTACTACCACCGTGCGGAGACTGGGGTCCTTTGAGATCACCTCGACAAAGGTGATCAACCTGCCCTCTCCCAAGCCGCACCACAATTGGAGCCGGGGGCCTCCAAGCCCGCAGACCTCTACCAGCAGCGGACTGAGCGGGCCCAAAAAGCCGCCGTACGCGTCGTCACTGCTGAGTTTTGAGTCGGATCTCGAGCCGGTGACCGAAGAAGAGGGCATTGACCAGCGACTGCGCCCGGGACACCTCAAGTTTAGTGAATCTCCCGTGCCATTGGTCAAGCACCGTCCGCCGGGGCGGTCCCTCTCTCCGATCAAGCCAGCGCTAAAGGATACGTCGCGTACCGCGTCAATTGCCTCGGGCTCCTCCAATTACGACGAGTCGCCCAAACGGCATACGCGAGTCTCCTTCTCCGACTTCCAAGACGCGGCAGTGGAGGAAAAAGAGCCGCCAAAGCCGGTCCAAATGTCCAATGGGGCCAGTGCAAAGCTCCGGTACCAGCGCCAGCAGATGGGTATTACTAATGCCGCGAAAATGGCGTTTGAGTCCCAGACCGTGTCGGCCTCGCTGGCCGCCAAGACGCGTAATTCGGCCAGTGCAAGCTCTTCGGCAGCGGCAATGGCCGCGTCGTCGCTCCAGCGATCCAGCTCTACTGCTTCACGAAGACGCGATTCGGAGCCGCCAGTTACTACAAAGAGCACTAAAAAAGAGCAGCAGGAAGAGGAGGACAGCGATAACGATTCGGTGTACTCTGATGCGTTTGAGGACATCAACGACCGGTCCATTGACGATACGTTGGCCGCAGCTGCTGCTGCCGCCGCAAAGCCCAAACCAGTGCCGGCGAAATCTCGGTCACAAAACACTAAACCTGTAGACAGGACGCCAAAACGCTCAACCGCTAATGTGCCTGTGAAGACGTTGCGACAGAACAATAATAGCTCGTCTCGACTATCCTTCACCAAACCCCGATCACCGCCACCACCGCCGCTGCAGCAACCACCACAACAGAAACAAATGCCACCACGGTCCCCAACTCAAGACCTCCCTTCACCTCCGGTATCCCCCGTTGTCACTGACCAAGGTATTGTCACAGCTGTGGACAGCGTTGAAAATGGCTCTCCTCGAAAACAGGGCAAGGTGTTCCGGTTTAACGGGTTCAAGGCGAAAAAACGAGAAAGCAACGACACTTCGAACTCTGACGATGCTGATGCCGAGTCTGTAAGCTCTGAGTCGTCGTGGAAACGCGAACGCGAACAGCGACGCCGTTCCTCTGCCATGAACGGTGGCGGGTTTAGCGGATTTAGAAAGTCCCCGGTAGAAGAACCAGCTGCTGAGTCGGCGGATAACTACAAGCCAGAGCCACTGTATTCTGAGGAAAAAGACAATTCTGAGCCAGTTGCCGATGGCCTTACTGCCGAGCAATTGGCGGCGATAATGTATAAACGCCAGATGGAGCTGGAAAAGCAAAGAGCCAATGAAGAGCCCCAAGGACGTTCCTCGTATGAGCGTAATGGGTCCTCTGGGCACTTTAAGTTCAGTTCTATGCGCTCATCGGATACTACAGGTGGCGACGATGGAGCAGCAGTGCAGACACGACAGACCGAGTCGTCTCAGTTTAGATCTCGATTCGAAGACAGCGATAGCGACGACGACTACGCACTCCCTCCTCTTCCAGAACACCGTGCCTTTTTGGAAAAGCCCAAACACGTTAATACTGGAAACACGAGCACGGCGTCAAAGATCAAGGAAGTGTTCTCTCCTAGTAAGGAAGCCAAGATTTTGATTCCTCGCAAAAAGTCCAGTGCGGGTAATCTAAAGCCGATCACCGAAGATCGTGCTATGGAGCCTGCTCCAGTACATGGAATGGCCACTACACTGCGGGAGAGCCACCCGCGATCAAGCCATAGGTCCTCTGAGCCTGTTCCTCTACGAACTGGCGGGCTCGCAGACAACATTGCTCCGCGTCGAAAGAAAAAGTTCAGCGGCCTTCGTAAAGTATTCGGACTGGCCGATTAATTATTTATTCATCTTGGTTCTAACTTTTTATGTTGGTGTAATTTTCCCGTATTTATTTAATAGTACCAACTTATTTATCAATTCACATTTTGGAGCTTATAGCTTGAGTCCGTCATATCGGTCCATGAAGAGTTTAAAAATGGTGGTCAGAAGTATAGCTTTCTACCAGTAAAACGGTTGTGACAGACTCAATTTGAGTTATCTTTAAATGTATGAGAAAGCTACAAAAAACGGCAAAATACTTGCAGCGGGTAGGACACTTGGTGCATTAATTCTAACAGGCTTCTATTCTTTCGTAACTACCGGTACATTATGAATATTGTGTGATAGTTTGAGGCACAATTCAGCAGTTGCAAATGCGCCACCAGTGTACATACTGTGAAATGGCTCTTTGGAATATTCTTAACTACTGGTATGCATTCAATTTTTGCAAAATACGTATCGTGTGATACTTTGTCGGGGAAAGCTATTCTTGCCGTAGAAACCATGGGAATCAAAGACAGTTGATACAGAATTGAACATGAAAAAAATAGATTTTTTCGAGTACATTTTCAGGACTGCTAACAGCTGTAACAATGTTGGAATAGCCATTCTCTGTATTGATAAAATTAATATCTACCAGTAGATTGCTTTATAACTGGCTCTTCAAATGTAACATCTAGCCAGTTATCACTAATTGTACACCAAAATACCGATAATTGCTTTCTAGGTAGACGTTCCATACAATCTGCTATAGCGCATTGGCTACGAGGAATAACTCTCAAAGTATTTCGGTTCCTTGCGGATCTCAATCTACCAATCGACCTACTGTTTTGATTTTCGTTGATTTGGCATGTTAATATGCTGACGCGTCTAGCAGGTAAATAACCATGGTATAGTCTGGACACAAGTGTTGAGTTCTAAAACCATTGACAGTGAATCTCAAAATACGACAAAATAAGGGACAACGAGGTCGTCGATAATGACGATATAATGCATGACAGTACTCAGCCCCTGGAATCAGATGAGCATAGTCTCGGAGAACCTCAATCGACTATTCGGAACACCACCTACCGTACTTCCTTTTGCTTTTTACTACCATAATAATATAATATGGTAGTGTATTTTCCTGTTTTTTGGTTCTCTATCACTTTGGTTGGAAATCTCCGGTATTGTTCTGATCAGTTTAGTTATACCCACACAATTAGACTAGCTGAGAGCTATATGCTATTGGCTACGGAGACTATGAGTCTATGCTGTTGCTCGCGCTTCGTAAAAAGTATGCCTCGAAGGACGATATTCAAGAGCATCTAACAGATTCATCACGACGCCTAATTGGCACGATTGCACTCTCAATCTCGCTCAAAATTGGCATAATACCGGTAGTAGTAGTAGTAGTAGTAGTAGTAGTAGTAGTAGTAGTAGTAGTAGTAGTAGTAGTAGTAGTAGTAGTAGTAGTAGTAGTAGTAGTAGTATCTACACAACCAGTCACCTAGTCGCGTATGCCCACTTCGGAACTGAACCAGTCGACTAAGGACGTGACGACTTCCTCCCCTAAGGTAGCCGGCCAACTGTAAATTCCGAAGCTTGGTTGTACATTTCGTGGAGACGATTCGATTGAAGCAAAGCTCTTTGAAAGATGTATCGGACTCCTCTTGCCACAGTTGTACAACCTCCTTATGAATCGCCGCTTTGTGGTAGGCCTCACAATTCTTGGGGCCCACTTAGTCTCCATCTTCTACAAGGCGGCTTGCGCGGGGTATATCCGGCCATTGGTCTATCGCATTAACCACCCCTAGGCTCTGAATAATGCCGTCCAAAGGGACATGAGGAGGACGACACGGGGCCATTGCTCGCTGAGGGACGGGATTGTCGGGGGCTATGCGATAGATGATGCAGGCAGCTTTCATGCACTTTAATTGTTCATGTCTGTGCTTAATTAGCATGATTCCCCTCTCAATGTGAAGGACTCTCAGATATCGACCGGATTGCTCCTATTGTACGTCGAATTTGTTGAATTGCGTCGTTCTGGAGCTTTTGCAGATTTGTTGGGTGCTCTAGGATGTCAATGACAGAGACGCACCTTAAGCAGTGTTAGCAAAGGCTGAAGCTCTTAAGTCTATGCAGCGAACAAACACAGTAAGTAACAAGTAAAGATAGGTAAGCGCACAATATAGGCTTGACTAGCAACAGCTTCATATCAGCCTTTACGTGGTTATTATCAAACAATCAGAACAATACCGGAGACGTTCAACCAAAATGAAGGAAATACACCGTCTTCTTATAGTGCCAACTGACAAAGAGAATTGGTGAATTCCAATGAGTCTATCTCCTATTCCATTCTCACATGATTATAACAAGGACTGAAATCATCAGACGGATGGGAGCCAAGGTAGTAGGATATGTGGATGACATCACGATATACGTCTAAGGGTCATCTCGGAATGCTAACACAAAACGACTAAGCGCTATCCTCCAAAAGTGCCACGAATGGGCGGAGAGGAATTACACAGCTTTTGATTACGGTGATAAGTTGGGTTTCCTACATGTCACACATAAACAGCTGCCACGCAAACCAAGGAGTGAGAAGAGGGTAAAGTACATAAGGAATGCAACGAATGTCGTTGGGCGCCTTGGAGGAGTTTATAGAGGTGTCACAGGCGAGTCAATGGCGAGATTGTACAAGGCATGCGTGCGATCTACAGCGGAATATGGCTCTCACACCTGGTACAACCGATTGTCACAACACGTCGGGATGAACTAGAAAGTGTACAGAATATCGGTTTACGAAGGATCATTGGGGCGTACAAGAACACCCCCGTTCCGGCGTTACAGGATGAGGCAGGTATCCCACCTTTTGAGCTACGGCAGAAGGAGGTGTGGAAGTACGCGGCTATTAGATTGAAGGGGAAGCTCAATCCGGCAAATACGCTGGGACGACATCTCTGGAGGACCAAAAAGATAGGTGTTAGTTTGGATGCGATGAAGCAATGGCTGAAGGTTGCTGTCGATGATGACAAATTCCGATATTAGCGCAAGTCAGTGGACTGGTAACAGAGGTACCAGTCGACTTCAGTTCGCACATGATGTCTATTAGAATGTTTTTGATCTGGCTGGTGAAGCCCAATGTCTAGATATAGTCTTCCTTTAGCAGTATGCAGAGACTCTAATCAAGAATTTTTATTATTATTGGCGCAAGCGCCCTCCATGGTGTAAGCCCAAATCCAACAGTGCAGGACGATTCTGGGAAAAGAATAACGAAGTGCGCAAGACCATCAGAGAGGAATTGATAACCGAGTGGGAAACTGCCTTCACAAGCAGCGAGAAGGGCAGACACTACCGTGAGGTGGCTGGATGCTCTTTTTACCCCAAACTGAAAGCAAACCCTCTATTCCACTTTTTGAAGGGAGGCCAGCGACGTGACCTCAGCAAAGCCGTTCAGTTGAGGACAGGATGCGGCGCATTTGGAGCCTACTTTCTTAAGATCAAAAGTGGCGCACGGCAATATGACTGCCTGTGCGGAGAACTGGAAACAGTCGAACACATCCTGTTGCAGTGCGCTGACTACTAGGAACAGCGTGCAAAGTACTTCAGCTCCTTGCCAGATCTCAATCTTCATACCTTGCTCAATACGAAGGAAGGCTTGATTGCGGTGATTGATTTCTGGAACTCCATACCGCAAATATCTCATTAGATGGAATGCCCGCAATTGGGTGGCTGACACAGGTCTTTTCCACAGTATTTTGTACGAACAGCAGCATTGGTACATGTACCAGTGATTCGTATGTTCAAGCTCTAGGAGAAACGGCTTTCCCTCGTGTCACTGACGCCAAGTGTCTGGGAAATCGGCCACATCGTCGTAAAAATTTGATTTTATTGTTTGGCCCCAGACTTCAACGCCAGTGTCCATGATTGAAGAAGCGCTGATGCTTAAAAAAAAAAAAAAAAAACATCACGTGAATTTCACGTGAATTTCACGTGATTTGTAAGGGGCTTTTTAAATGTCAGTAAATCCAATTTTTCATGAAATTTTCGTCCGATATAGTGTAACGGCTAGCACGGTCCGCTTTCACCGGGCAGTTCGGGGTTCGATTCCCCGTATCGGAGGTTAGCTACGACCATATCCAGGTGGCAACACCGTCTCTCGTTCGATCGGCAGCAGTTAAGCACCTGAGAGCTAGCTTGTCCAAGTACCGCGGTTGGAGACAACGCGGGAACAGCAAGTGTTGTAGCTTTTTGCCATGAATTTTCGTGCGTTATCTATGAAACATGCATATGTGCGTGCGCGCGCGCACCGGCCCGCGGCCGGGTGATCCGATAACATCTGCATGCAGCTGGTAATGAAATTAATGAAAATATATTCAAAAAAAATGCGTTATCTAAGCTTTAATTAAAATAATCGTGCATTTTCGCGCATCAACGATTAGAAATCTCGGGGTTAAATAGGGGATATCTACACTTTTTTAAGACATTTTTTGGTTGTGTCCGGCGCCCTCCGTTACGGCAGTGGCAAACCTATCGGACAGTGGCAAACCTATCGGACACGGCAGTGGCGAACCTATCGGATATATTACTTTTTCGCCCGGACCATTAGGACACTCCTTTTTGGTCCCAGTTAAGTTGCAAATGTAATAGGTACTTCGTATGTGCGGTAGAGCACAGCACGATTTTCCCCTCCCAACAGTTAGTTTACTACAAATTACGCTTCTGAGCTTAGGAATTTGAACGTTGCTGGAGCTAATGTTGAACTTAGTTACGTGTAGTACATTGCATGTCAAATGCAGGCACGCTAATAATCAAGATTACACTATGGTCGCGATAAAGAATACCTTACAGAGAGAGATCGAAGGCCGCGCTATTTATGATAAAAAGAGAAAGCTCTTGAGTGACGCGAATAACAATCGAACACTTAGTAAAGCTGAACTAGGGAGGCGACTTGGTCTAACTAGATCTCAAACTTACACTTACGAGTGGAGAAGCGTCTACCAAGTCAAGTGGGCAACACGGCTACCTCACTTACCATGATAAGAGGATCTTAAAAAGCTTCATCAGGGAACTGATGCTACTGTATGGACGAGGTATCCCTACAGTTGTCCTGAAATTGCTTGTAGCCGCTGTGATACCAGAAGAGAAGAAAAGAAAACCTGCAGTTAATCCAAAAACCGGTCTAGTGGACCCCAGCCGGTATGTTTCGATCCAAGATTTCGATACTGGCAACTCTGATTACGTGTGGGTTCCTTCAGCCTCATATATGCAGGATTTTTATCACAGATCAGGCCTCGTTTCCAAAGGAACCACAGTAATTGATTCAGGAAAGGCCAGTGTGACTCCTAAAGATATCGAGGAATGGCTTGCCGAGAATGGTGGTGATCTAATTGATATTCCTAAAGAAAACGTTGCTAATATGGACGAAATTGGTTTTCGACTTGGAGCTACAAACCGACGTTATGAAGTTTACGACCCGTCTTTAAATACTGCCCAGAATAACGCCGGAGAACTCAGAGGCGAGCCTGTAACGTCAGTTGAATGTATACTTGCTAACGGCACTGCCATACCCCCATTTGTTGTTTTCAAAAGTGGCTCCAGGGAACCGGCTTGTGGTTCTTCAGATATATTTTTGGCAGCGCATGGATGTGCAGACTGGGGTTACAGTGCAACTTCTTCGGGTTATGTATCTACCGAGATTTTGGTTGACTGGCTTGATCATTTCCATGAACATACCAAAGATACATACGATAAGCGATGGAAGAGGGTGCTCCTCTTGGATAACTTTTCTGCTCATATCTGTGACGCGTTCGTGAGTCGAGCTGAAGAATTGGAGATAAAACTCGTTTATTTACCTGCTAATTCGACAGACAGGTTCCAGCCACTGGATGTTGCAATATTTGGACCAATGAAGGAAACTTATTATAGGAGACTGAGCCAACGCTTCTCTATGGGGCCCGCTCTTGGAACGATTAAAAGGGCGATAAACAAGGGCGAATGGATAGCATCCTATAAGGCCGCAAGGGAATTTGTTTACAGTCGACGGAGGAATATCATGAATGCCTTTGCACGAGCCAAAATACACCCTCTTGATGGTAAGGCTATGATCGAAGCAGTCATCAACAACACGAGGACTCCGTGTGATCCTACACATATTGACCACTTGAATTACACGATGGTGAAGGCCATTGCAGATTGCAAAGAAGAGAAGTTTAAGATGGATTTCTTCTATTTATTGGACCATTTTTTGGAGCAGAAGATTCATCTCGTTGAAGGAGAAGACAAAATTATCGAAGTTGTTGATCAGTATTTTTCTCGATCCAAAGCGAATAAATCTACTGCACCCAACACAGCTTCCTCGTTGCCTGATAGAGGACGCCAATCGATTGAACCTGATTCATTGCCCTCGTCCCCAATAGCCCATGAATTCGCTACACCGCCGCCTGAGTATGAGGTACATCAAGGGTGCCAAGAGGATGATGATACCAACATCCCTTCTACTCCTGAAGGAGAAAGAATTTATCTCAACATGTCTATCAAGAGCTCTCCAACTAGCCAGGAATGCCAGGAAGATGGAGACCTTGTTAAAAAGTGGTTTAAGATGGCTGTGAAGCCGGATGCAGAAGATGCTGTGAGAGAGCGAGCAGAAAAACTTCTGGATCTCTATATCGAATGCGATTTACGAATGCGTCAAAGATATCAAGCCTTTAAAGAACTCATTCATGGAGGAATGCGAGGGACTACCAACGGCCTCAATTTCGCTAATGAGCAAACGGGAATTAATAAAGCATCACGCGGCAAAAAGAGAGAGCGGCGCACCAGAGTACAACCTACTACAACTACACCATCTACTCCTATTCAATATCCTCCAACTCCGTCCACTTCTTCCCATGGCGCTTCGAATCCTATCAATGCACAGTCATCGCCTACTCCAATGCCGGTTCCACAGCAACCAGTTACACAGCAACCAGTTACCTATAATATTCAAACACAAAACGGCACCATAGTTTTTGGAGGGCAAAACTACGAGGGTGACCGTCGAATTTCTTACAATTATCCCGAGAATTGACTTCGTTTACCCTTAATATATGCTGGTTGTAAATCTATTCCATCAATCATGAGCAGAAGGCGATATCCCTTAATGTTCATAGAATTATATATTCTCTTCTGCTTCGAACTTTTTGAAGCTTCATCCGTGCTGAGATATACCATATACTACCTTAAAAAGTTGATTCGCAACTTAACTGGGACCACAAAGGAGCTCTAGTGTCCTAATGGCCCGGGCGAAAAAGTAATATATCGTGTCCGATAGGTTCGCCACTATCGTGTCTGATAGGTTTGCCACTGCCGTGTCCGATAGGTTCGCCACTGCCGTGTCCGATAGGTTCGCCACTGCCGTGTCCGATAGGTTTGTCACTGTCCGATAGGTTCGCCACTGCCGTGTCCGATAGGTTCGCCACTGCCGTGTCCGATAGGTTCGCCACTGCCGTGTCCGATAGGTTCGCCACTGCCGTGTCCGATAGGTTCGCCACTGCCGTATTCTTCAATTAAAGCTATGCAGGCCAGGAGCATATCCATAAAGTGGAAGATTTGGACATTAATACCATGAGCACCCCTGTGAAGAAGCAAAACATGGGCAATAGAACCACCCACTTTTGCCCGTTGTGCTGAGGGGTTCAAGATGATTTCTTTAACTTATTACAGACTATCTTAAGGAGCACAAGACCCATTCGATTGAAGCGGAAGACAAAATGATCGAGCATATGGATCAGCATTGTGCCAAAAAAAACTCTGAATAAGCAGGCGAATCTGGCGAAATCGACATACCATTGTCCCCTGAGGCAGCAACCGATGGTGCATTTTCACAGCCACCTGAATTCCAAACAGGTACAGAGGAATATGACTCTGGTGTCCCTACCACTCCGAAAAGGTAATACCTCGTACAGTCTTTTTAGAGCTCCCCTACCTATGAGGATCGCAAACACTACAAAGAGCTGATAGTGGAGGCAATTGATGCTGCACTATTTTCCAGCAATCCACTTGACAAGAGGGCAGCCCATCATGAACTATTAGAAAGCCATTTTGAGAAAAGTGAGCGGCTGCTTCAAAAACAGCTAACCGAATCAGCCCTGGAGACTAAAAAATTGCATAGGATGGCCAACAATGTCTGATTCGCTAGGGACCAGGAAAGGATTAGCAAACCACCTGTGACAAAAAGCGCCAAAGAGGTGGACACGGCCAGCTAATTCAACCCAGCGCTCTCCTACTCCACGTATTTCTCTGATTCATCTACTATGAGCCCCCCACAATTGCCCACTCCTATATTTCTATCTCAACCAGCGCATATTCCACTCAGCCACTTTACAGGTTCACCTTATACAGTGCCCCAACATCAATTTACGTACAATTAACTTCCGCCAGTGCTGAGAAATACCATACTCAAGCCTGAAAGTTGATTGGCAACTTGGCAGAAGGTCATCGATATTAAACGCAATATGGAGATACGATTGGTATGACCTCGAGGAGATTAAGTGATGCATTGGATGTTCGAGCTCGAACATCAAAGTTATAACATTGCTCAACCTCAACTTAATAGCGGCCGGCATACTCGTAAAGTATTTACCAGCTGATAATTATTTATTCCGAAAGTACTTGCTGTCAAGTTTCACCATTGGCCATGATTCATATCAATTGACATAAAGTGTAACGGTGAGTTAAATGGTCCATGGTTGCAAAGTTTCATCTCACGGAGGGGTCGGTTTGTCAGAGCAACGGTTGACCGATGAGCGATAACGGAAAAACTGATTTTCGCCAACACAAGGAGCAACGGTACTAACCTTATCGATGATGGACGTTCGCGATAGTGCGCATTTTATCGCTGAGAATAGCGACCATGTGCGAGTAAGCGAGGAAGGCTGTAAAAATGCGGCCGAGAAGATATTCGCTGAGATGAAAGCACAAAATTACTCAATGGCAACGTGGAGCGACCACCCATTGAACCCTAGTGTAGCAGAGTGGAAGGATGAGCGAGCGATTGTAGATTGGATATTCACAATTGACCTGTTGAACTTTTCGTTTTGGTCTGATTTTGACGATACGGATTCCGGGCGCCCGGAGAGCCAACGGTATACAGTTGAGTACGAAGGCAAGTTCTATACGGGGTACTGGAGTCTGGTGGCTGCCGTTAACAAGGCATTGAAGAATGGGATACCAATTACAACACCCAGTTTTTGGACCTCGTCTCAGTTTACGATGGAGTTCTTGCGTGCTCGTGTACTCCACAGTGCCACCCTGGAAACGGTGCCAATGCTGGAGCAGCGGTACCAGGTCATGGTAGATGCGAGTACCAGCCTGAGCAAGTACGGGACTGATTCGTTTGCCGATTTCGTTACCGAGGCCAATGGGTCGGCGATACGGTTGATGGAGATTGTTGCGACGCGGATAGACTCGTTCAATGACGTGAGCATTTACAAGTCGCATCAAGTGAGTATAATGAAGCGGGCCCAGATTCTTGTGTCGGACATTTGGGCCTGTTTCCAGGGTAAGAGTTACGGAGCGTTTGACGACATTGATAAGCTCACCATGTTTGCCGATTATCGAGTACCGCAAATCTTGCATTCGCTGCAGTGCATCACATACTCAAAGGAGCTGGTAAAAGACTTGAAGTCGCATCAGTTAATCGAGTATGGCGACCCCCGGGAGGTTGAGCTACGGGGATGCAGTATCTGGGCGGTGGAAGTAGTCAAACAGCATATTCAGCAGTTGCATCCAGAGTCTTCAGGCGTCATCAATTCGGTGCTGCTAGATTTCTATCTGTGGGATACGGCCAAGCGCATCCAGCAACAAAAAGGTGGAGACGGCGACTCCATCCCGTGTCATCGTACCAGGAGTATATACTATTAGATTCATTACATTTCGGTGCCCGAATAGAGTTGACTTCAATCATCCATTATTCTTTTCCTTCTTCTCTTCTTCCTTCTTCTTCTCGTCTTCCTTCTTCTTCTCTTCTTCCTTCTTCTTCTCTTCTTCCTTCTTCTTCTCTTCTTCCTTCTTCTTCTCTTCTTCCTTCTTCTTCCTCTCCTCCTCTTCCTTCTTTTCATCCTCCGACTTATAATCCGGCTCTAGTCGGTACTCTTCGGGTACGCGAATACGCGAGTCATAATAACGCTGCCAGAGTCGGTAAAACTCCTTATTTCTTTTGGCAGTGCCCGCAAAATGGACCACCAAATCCCCCTCGTAGTACTCCCAGTGTTCTCGGTGGTAGCCGTTCATGAGCCGCTGGGGAACCTGGCCAAAGTGATACAAGAAGGGTTCGTGGCCCAGAGCCAAATGGGTCAACGCACTCTGTTCAACCTGTCGGAACTTTGCGTCTCGGAACTTGCGGTCGTCCCACAGCTCGAGGAACATTTCCGTCCAGTCTGACCGGCGAATGAACATGGACCCCGAGTTCCAGGCCATATTGTCGTGGGTCAATACAATATCAATTTCGTTAATGTCAATGTCCTTCCGTTCTGGGTAATGGGTGACAAACTTGTAATCCACATTCATAATGGGTCTCCCGTAGGTGAGGCGCTCTGCGAGTACCTTGGGATGCAGCACATGCTCTGCCAGGTCAATAGTTTCGTTCATAATAAATGCATCCACGTCGAGCCACCAGAACCACTCCGCGTCCGGGTACTTGGCGTACGCTTCGCGGATGGCCGGCACCTTGTTCCAATTGCCCTTGTCGCCCTCTACAGTGTACCCTCCAGAGTCGATGAAAACGTGCTCGTACCCGTGGTAATTGGCATACTCGTCGCGATTCTTGAGCACCTGGTCGAGCTGCGTCTTGTTGAAGTTGTCGTCGCAGGCAGAGACGATGACAATCTTCTTACCCGATGGCTCAAGGTGTCCATCTGTATAGTCTTCTGCAGAGAACTTGAACGGCTTGAGCAGGTCGTTTTCGCGGAGCACCTCGTCCTCGTGGTACTCAATTAATAGAGCATCGTGGACCTTATTCATAGCGTCTTCCTTCTTCTTCCTTTCCTCTTCCTCCTTCTTTTTCGAATCCTCCTTCTTCTTCTCCTCTTCCTTACGCTTGTCTTCCTCCTGCTTCTTTCGGGCTTCTTCCTCCGCCTTGCGCTGGTCCTCGGCGCTATTGTAGTTCATCAAGTGGATTCGCTCTTCACGCTGGCGCTCCAGCTCCTTCTTGAGCTCCTCCAGCTCCTTCTTGTGGCTCTCCTCGCCCTCGCGGTACCGCTTTTCCTCCCGCTCCTGCTCCTCCAGCACCTGCTGTGTCTTGTCCACCTGCTCTTTGATGAGCTTCTCGTGCTCAGTGAGCGCGGCCATGACCTCGCTCTGGACCCGGTCTGCCATGTCCGTGTAGAGCTCCGTCATGTTGGCCTTGGCCTGAGTGTCCTTTCCCAGCCACGGGGCCATGTCCAACGCCTTTTCATGGCCATACAGGTACACAACAGAGGCCATGAACATAAACACGGAAAGCACCAGCAGCAGCAGCTGTACGAGTCTCGATCCCGCCATCTTCATCGTTGTAAAAAGATTCCAACGGGTCAATTACGCTACACAGTGGAAGGAACTATCTATTATTACAAAGGTGGGTTGCTGAGTCCTGGTTGGCGACACCTGGCCCCGGCCCAGACCGCCAGTATATATAAGACCCTCCTTCAAACCACCCGGACCACTACGTATGTTACAGTACTAACACCACGCAGGGTGTGCAGATCTTTCAATGGCAGTGCATCATGACGGAACAACCGCATTGCGGCGCTGAGTCAATGTGTGCGACACGTGTCGCAGATTGGGCTTACAGTTATTTTTAATTTCGCTGTTTTACATCCGTGCTATGCCTACACTTGGCTTTGCCCATTGTTGCGTTAGGCAACTCAGGGGTGTTATAGGTGAGTGCTCCCCCTTTGTCGACAGTTCTCTATTCCACATCCGTTGTGCGTTACATGGGAGGGCTGATTTTTTTTCGTGGAATGGACGTCCTCAGACCCCCTGTGGCTCCATCGCGCGGAGATCGAGCGGGGGGTCTGGAGCACTGTGACACTAATTCCCGCAAGGTTCTCCCGATTTAGCGTTAAGACAGCCAAATTGTGGGAACCGTTCAGTTGGCCCTTTTTACTTGTCGGTACATGCCGTACTGGTGGGTAGATAAAGAGTCCTTGATGGTGTTGCTGCGAGATTGTAACAACGGCCAGGCTGTAAGCTGATGGACAACTACAGCCAATATTCTCAACATGTGCATGTAATTCTAGACTCTACGCGCAGTTCTAAAACCGGTCTTTGCATGCCTCCTCTGATGCGACAGGCTGCTTTTTTTTAAATTTGCCGCAAGGAGGTTCTGCCTAGAATGTGGGTCTACAAAGTAAAAAGAGATGGGCAATGTCCGGGATGGTACAGTGTACATGTACGCAATATCAGAGCTGCAGTCTAATGCATACGGCGGGTTGACTGTTCTTTTTTTTTTTCTCGTTGTCGCCGTTACTAGTTAGGTCCGGGCCAATAGGATACACCTATTATAATAGACTGCAATTCCTACGGAATGTTAGTAGTCCCTTGCGGGAGTAGTTCAAATATGGAGCTTGTATAGCTCGTTCCAGGGCCTCTTTGTGCTGAGACGATTTCCTTTATACGCTAGCAACTTGTTAGGGGTATTAACGTTCTCTTTTAGGTTTTGTACCGGAGCTATGACCCGCGAAGAATTTTTGAATTTTCCATCCAGGGATAAGGTAACAAGTAAGAATGAGTTAAGAAATAAACTGCTACTGTGGATTCTCCAGAAACCCCCTTAAGACATCCAATTTTACAAGGTACCCGGGCTGCGGTAATCTATAGGCGGTTTGTGATCTCAATGGGATATCGATGTAGTATTTCCATGTTGGTCCAATAGGGCAAGCAGCTGGTCCTGGGAGAGAATATCGGATAGGCTGGTTAAATTGCCTTGTGATACCAAAGGTAACCAAAGATGGGGATAATGGTTATGTGCTCAGACGACAAATGAAGGTATCCACTGTGGAAATACCACGGTACACGATATACAGTAGGATGTTCTTTAATGCAGACCTCTATGAGACACTAATCGAGTTGACCATTCGGAAGTTTACCGGAATTGGCATTAAATTGAAGCTATTTAAAAGATTGAACGTTTCAGAGCCTGCCAAATATATCATGCCGGCGATGACCACGGTAAAAAAGAATTCCGGTTGCCAGGAGGGGACGAAAGAAAGAGCCTATCTGGTGGCTAGGGATATGGATAGACCAAACCAATTTCCAGGTCGCAACGAAAATGAAAAGGCAGAGAAGAGTATAGTCTTTCAGGGAGACAATGTACACAGCGTGTACGATCTGAAGCAAGAATAGTTCCCATCTGGTACAATCGATTGCCACAAACAAGTCAAAGAACTAAAGCGTGTGCAGGACATTGGATTACGAACCATTGGCCTCCAAGAGTACCCAATTCCAGTGCTACAGAATAAAGTAGACATCTCACCTTTTGAACTACCCAAAGAGATGAAGAATGATTGAATGGAAAATCCACTGGGAAATCTCTGGAGGGCCAACAATTTGGAGCTAGTTTTGACGGACTGTTCTAATAACAAACTGTGTACCAGAAAGGAGTTGATGGGAACCTGTCATTACAGAGAAGAGCAAGCACCACTAGGTTCACCCAAACGGAAGCAAACCCCATACTCCACCTTAGGGAAGCCCGATGTAACCTCAGCATCCTATCGGGCTCGCTTGGAGCTTGAACAGTGGTAAAAGGGGGTCTGGGGGGAACCCCCCAGCTACGGGAGCTCGAGGGCTGGCCCTCGAAAACACTCGGGGTGTAATCACCTGGGGGACCAGTCCCCCAGACCCCCTGGGGCTCCGCTACGCGGAGGGGCAAGCGAAATCTTTCCTACGTGTTCGGTGTTCTATGTGTTCTATGCAAGTTACTCGCCATACATGGCGAGGTGGACGATGAGGTAGACGTTGAGGACGGCAATGAAGAGCCAAATGGCAATGCCAATGATACGCACGACCCAGCCGTTGGCCATATTAACGGTACGGTGGGCGCCCTCCTCGTCGGTTTCGCTGAGGGTCACGGTCATGACACGCTTGCAGCAGGTGAGATAAATAAGAGGGGCCGTAAGGAACGGCAGCAAAATGGAGAGCGCCACCTGGGATGCGTTGAGCGTCTGGGCGAGGCCGGACTTGCCGACTGCGCCGACGACGACAAGGCAGGGGATGATGGCAATAAGCCGGGTCACGATGCGACGGATCCAGGGCTTGACGGTCCAATTGAGATGCCCTTCGCACACAATCTGGCCCGCAATGGTGCAAATGATACCCGCCGATTGGCCCGAGAAGAGCAGCGCCAGCATAAAGATGGTACCGGCAACCCCCGACAGCAACCGCGACAGCATGTCGTGGATCGAGTAGAGATCCGCATCAGCCGCACCGGGCTGTTGGTACATGGTTGCGCCTGCGACAATTAGGATGGCAGAGTTGACGAAGAGCGCCATGGTGCACAGCGAGACCACCACCTCGGCGATCGAATACCCCATGGTGAACTTGATCGCACCCATAGAGGGCCGGTACTTGTCGTTAGCAATGGGGTCATCCTCCTCCTCGCCCGACACAATGCCATGATCAATGTCGTAGTCCCGCAGGCGGGGGCGCACCAACGCGGACCCCAAGTAGAGCGAATGCGGCATGACGGTCGCACCCAAAATGCCGCACGACAGGTACATGCCCCGGCCCTCGAGGATGCGGTGGGACGGCAGGTACCCCTTGAGGACGTGGCCGACATTCTGCCTCGGGATCCGCGCCAGCTCTACGGCAAAGCACACGACAATTCCCAGCACCAGCATGCTCACGCCGTACTCAAACACCCTCACGGCCTTCATCCCACGCCCCGGGCGGTATGCCAGTAGCACCAGCATAACGTCGACCACCGTAATCGCGACACCGGCCATTAGCGGGATGTGCAGCAAAATGTCTAGCGCAATTGCGGTACCAATGACTTCGGCAATGTCGGTCGCGATGATGGCGATCTCGGCCAACACATAGAGACATACAGTGACCCACTTGGGCAGGTTCTGCTTACAGGCGACGGCCAGGTCGTTACCGGTGATGCAGCCGAGCTTGATGGCCAGGCTCTGGAGGAACATTGCAATCACGTTGGAGAGCAGAATGACAAAGAGCAGCGAGTACTCGTGGGACGCGCCCGCGGACACGTCCGTCGAGTAGTTGCCCGGATCCATGTAGGCGATGGAGACCATGATCCCTGGGCCCACGAACTTGCCATAGTTCCATGCAATCTCCTTGGCCCGGAGCATCCACCGGGGCCATGGCACGGCGGCCAGGCGCTGGCGGCACTTGCCGGGCGGGCTCCCCACCTCTACTGTGCGTACCCCCGGTAGTTGGTCCTTCTCTGTCGTTTGATTCATGCTACTGGTGCTACTGGTGCTACTTGTCGTGGTACTAACTCTCCTCGAGGAATTTTCGCCGTGTCGGGGCCGGACACCTTGGCGGAGTTTGATCATTCCGACAAAATATCGTTGCGAGTGCCAAGCGAGTAGGTGCGCTTTTAAGTGGCTGACAAGGTTTAATTACTTCATTTCCACGTCCTCGTCCGCGTCCTCCTCTTCTATTTCCTCTTCCTCCTCTTCCTCTTGTTCCTCTTCCTCCTCGTCCCCGTATGCGTCCTCGTCGTCCTCCGCCAGGTCCGCCTCGGGCTGTTCTGGGGGGAACTCGTTTAATGCTTCGGAATCCCTATATAGTTAGCGCTGTTGTGTATTCGAGGGCCAGCCCTCGAGCTCCCGTAGCGGGGGGCCAAGCCCCCAGACCCCTCTGTACTTACCATGAAATGTTGAACCGAGTGACTCGGGGTTTTTCCGCGAGAATGTTGCGCACAACGTGGTCGATCTGGACCTTGGACGGCGGGTTTTCGCGCAGCTCTTCGCTGTCGTACTCATTGTTGACGTAGTAGCCCACCCGGACGAACTCATTGCCGCCATAGGAACAGGAGAGCAGCACCACGGTGACACTGACCAGTTCGGAGGCCGGAATGAGATCAGGGGATGGGGGGTCCGCAGTGAACACAAAGGTGTTGACGCCGACCGGGACTGGGCCCACCAGCAGCGAGTCCAGCTCTTGATCATGCTCAAAAGAAGTCGACGACCCGACATAGGTCAGCTTCCATTCCAAATCTACCCCCAAAGTTAGCAACCAATGCCGCTACCCGCGAATACTTACCGTCTTTGAGCGGCTCCAGACACTCAAAAGTGATCTGGAACTGGTACGGGTCGGAGAACTTTGCCGGATTGTTGAGCACCTCCACGTTGAGCAAGGATACAATGGACATTATGGACACCCGTGATAATTTTGTGATTTGGAGAGACGCGTCGGGGGGAAAAAGTTCATTACCACCCCTAATTGGGACGCGTCGCGCGTCCGCCCCCAATGTCGCAATGTCGCAATGTCGCCGCGCTGCAAATGTCGGGCTGGGCGCCGCCCAAGTCGGGTTGCTCCGCCCCAATGTCGGCTCCTTCCTATGCATGCCGAGGCTGCTCGATTTGGTAGGCAAACATACCCAAATGGCCTCCGGCAAGACACGTCAAAAAAAGCCTAAAAGCAAAACAAGCGCAGCTCTTCGCCTTGGTCTCTCTCGTAGACTATATCACACTCCACGGGTCGGCATCGTTTGGCCGGTACAGCATCACGTAGGAGCGGGTCGCGAATAGAATTAACGTTGGCATGGACCCCGTCTCAACGCCTCCTCTGGGTCGATTTTAAGTAACTAGCCTGCGAGACATACACAAAGGGAGCCCGCCTTCTCAGTATACCTGTCCCCCAAAATCGCGACAGGAGGTACATCGCTCGAGAGCATTGATCGCAGAACGGCAGGGGGGAGAGTCCGCTCTCATTCTGCAGGGTTATTATATTTAGTTTTAAATTTTCTTTCGTTCCCGGCCGTACCCATTGACCACAGAGAGAGAGTCTCTATTGTCCTGTGAGAAGCAGCACCGGGACCTACATCTCGCCCTCTCTCTTTTTTTTTTTTTTTTTTTTATAATTTTTTCTTCTGTTAAAGAAGCGATGGGCCTGCCGAGCTTGACCATGACATTTCGGGCCCCGTCCACGCCGTTCACGTTCCCCAAGCACAACGGCGACAAGAAACAGCAGCCTCAGCAGCAACAGCCACAGCCACCGCCGGAGGAGAAACGTGCTCCGTTAAGCGAATCGCCAAACTCACCGGACCGCTCGACACCGCCCGCTAAACATAAGGAAGCGTCGCTGCCGCCCGTGAGGGAATCAAGCGACTCTCAGCCCGTGTCGCCGCGCTCGTCGGAGATGGCGCCGCCCAGATCAGAGCCCCCCTCTGCCCCGTCGCGCGAGGACCTCATGAGCGTGCTGGGGATCGCGAATTGGGGGTTCACCGATGACGCGTTGCGGCAGGCGCTCGTGTTGCGCCAGGAACAGGAGAAGACGCGCGCCGAGCAGGAACGCACCAAACAGGAGTTTTACCGCCTCGAGGTGAAGAAACGCTCGCTGGAGCTGCTCCACGACGCGATCCGCGGTAACATCCCGCCCCACAGCATCCCGCTGCTCTTCTCGAACCCCACTGAGTACGAGCAGACCCAGCAGCAGTTCCAGCAGCAGCAGCAGCAGCAGCCGCAGCAGCAGCCGCAGTCCTCTAAGCATATGCAGTACCCGCCGCAGCAGCCGGGTGTTCCACTGCAGCAACAACAACAACCACCGCCCCCACCGCCGCCACACCACAAGCCCTCGGCAGCATCCATGGCGGGGTCCTTTGCGGCGTCGTACCCGTCAATGGTCAAGAAACAGACCCACCAGCGGAACCTGTCGCAGCCAACGATCATCCAGTCGGAGTACCAGCAGAAACAGCAGGCGGCGCCCCCGCCGCATCAAGCCGCACAGCATCAGGTGACCAGCGCCGCACAGCCGCACGGGCTGCCGCCGCCACATGCGGCGGCGGCGGCTCCGTCTGGGTTCCGCCCTGGCCACCACCACCACGCGTCGACCTCGGCGATCCCGTCGTACGCCACCACGTCGCCGATTCAGCGGCACCAGCAGCCGGTTCAAAACCCGTCGCCGCAGCGGTGGCAGCAGCACCATGTGTTCCCGCCGCCGCAGCAGTTTAGCATGAGCTCGCCGCAGAGCCCTTCCATCCAGCACGTATACCAGTTCCACCACTACCAGCCGAACCAGTCGAAGCAAGCATCAAGTCCCAAGCGCGAGGACGAGCCCGGGGTGAAGCGCCAAAAGTCCATCAGCGAGCGCGGAGAACGGGCCGCATCCCCGACGCCAAAGGGCGGGCCCTCCGCGGCGGCGGCCGCCGCAGCCGCCGCACACAGCTCGATGCGCAAGCGCGGCATGCATATGCGCCACCGCTCTGAGGCGTCCATTCTTCGCGGCGACGCTTACGCGAAGAATTGGCCCCCGGCCGAATCCTCCTTGGCACCGCAGAGATTACTTGAAAACGAACCCGCCGAGCAGAGCGGCGTGAGTGTATTGGCGTCAGTAGCCGCCACCGAACGCGAAGAAGATGACCAGAAGGATAAGGAAAAGGAAAAGGATAAGGAGGAGAGAAGCAAAAAGCATGGGGTCGATTTTATCATGGACAAGTGATCCGTCTTTTCATGGGTTATGACTTTTTATTTTTATTATGATGATGATAGACTGGTATATACACGTATTTATTTGTGCATTAAATTATATATTGTATATGGTATATACTTGTAGACGGTATATTGTATATGGTATATACCTGTAGACGGTATATTGTCGCGGTATGTGGCACGGTGTATAATGCAAGTACGATTAATTAGGGCATTCCGCCTTATGGAACAATTGTCTCCGATCAGTCTCCTGGACTCCCTGTAACTGCAGAGGACTCAGATTCCCCAAAGCGGAGGGGATTACGACTCCTCTTGTGCGGCCTCCTGGGCAGCCTGTTCGAGCTCCTCAAGGTCCCAGCCTATAGACGCCTTGGTCAACTGTACCTTGTGCAATTCAGACGCCAGCGACCGAATGACAGTTTGGTTGCTCTGCTGCACCCACGATGCATAGTCGAGGAACCAAATCTTATTGTACACATAGTAACAATGCTCCGTGGCGTCGAACAGGGAGATTATATGGAGCAAAATCTTGACAATGACCTTCTTGTCTTCTGCCGCCGCCTTGAGCAGCGTGTACGTGTCCTGCCACACCTTGGTGACCAAATCCCAGTGCCGGAACAACGGGTACGCCAACGCACGTCGCGAACAACTGTATACCAGCGGTGTCAAAGCCGTAAACGAGTTGTCTAGCGCCGCTACCAGCGGGACCAGCTTGCCAATTGTCCACGCAGACTCCACGGTGCTCTCCCCCATCGTCGTTCGCTGGTCATAGGCATATGCAAATACGATACCCACTAGGCCAATGTACATCTGCTTTGGATTATCCAACAAGTAGTGTTTCTTGGGCAGTTTGGTCATCTGGGCCAACTCCGCATCACTAAATGTACCAGACGGAACCGGAAGATCCCATCTCACATACTCTGGAATGTCCGGATTGTCCATAAAGTCCGCCAGGTAGTGATCCTCGTCGAACTGGTCATTCTCGGCCTCGGCCCGCTGCTGCGACCGCGATTCGGCCGTATCCTTTTCAGGATCCAAAATCTCGTTGAGGTCATTCCCGCTCATAATGGACACAGGAATCTCCCCGCTATACTGGTCGTTGAACCCATACTTGGCTCCCAGAATGGCCGTAGTCGGCTCCCCCAGCGGCTCCGGCACTTGCTGCTCAATTTCCCAGTCAAACTTCTCAGCCGATTGGAGGATCTCATTCGACCCTCCAACGTCCTCGGGCCCGCCAACTTCCTGGATCAGCGGCTTGTTGGCCTCCTGTGGAGCGCTACCGCTCTCCTCCTCCTTACGGGCCAGTAGCTTAGTGATCATATCAAGATCCGGAAAGTGCTCCCCAGGATTCT
Organism: Blastobotrys malaysiensis; assembly: GCA_030558815.1. NCBI lineage: Eukaryota > Fungi > Ascomycota > Dipodascomycetes > Dipodascales > Trichomonascaceae > Blastobotrys > Blastobotrys malaysiensis. The sequence goes on along the minus strand of JAKTQL010002533.1, from coordinate 24,592 downwards.
GCTTGGGAATCGTGATACTAATCATAGAGGTCGCTACATCGTAGCTCGCCTTGGACTTTTCGACCTCGGTCTCCTCTTCGTCGTCCCGGTCCTCCTTGAGCTGCCCTGGGAACCGCAGCCGCAGGTAGTACGGGTGCAGCGAGAAGATGAACAGGTCCTTGTCGACGAAAAACTCCACCCCAGCAGCCTTGATGTACGGCGCCTTGATCTTGATGTGCACTCGCGCGTCCTCCTGCTCTACCGAGAACTGCGGCGTGATCATTCTGTACGGTTATCGGTATCGGAGGGTCCCAATGCGTGTCTCAATATTGAAAAAATTTATCGTGATCTTATCACTCCACACCTATTAATACCAATATTAGTACCGGTACTATAGTGCCTTATTTGGAATGGCGACACAGGTAGATGCACAGAGGGTGCCGCGAAGAAAGTTCGTGGGCAGAAAGGCGGCGGGGGAGCCGGTAAGCGATGCGTCGATTGAAAGCGCCCCATTAGTAAAGACCAAGCCCAAGGGCCGGTCTATTAACCTCATCCCACCCGAGATCCTCAACGACGAGGAGCTCAACGAGGTTATCAAGATATTACCAAGCAACTACAACTTTGAGATCCATAAAACGGTGTGGCACATTCGCAAGAGCAATGCAAAGCGGGTGGCTCTGCAGATGCCGGAGGGCTTGCTCATCTATGCCTGTATCGTCAGCGATATTCTGGAGCAGTTTTGCGGTGTGGAGACTGTGGTGATGGGCGATGTTACCTATGGAGCGTGCTGTATTGATGATTTCTCTGCAATTGCGCTGGGGTGTGACTTTTTGGTTCATTATGCCCATTCGTGCCTCGTCCCGGTGGACGTTACGAAGATCAAGGTGTTGTACATTTTTGTCACGATTGAAATCGACAAGAAGCATTTGGTGTCTACTTTGACCAAGAACTTTGCGCCTGGGTCGAAGCTGGCGTTGGTGTCGACCATCCAGTTCAACCCAACGATTCACGCCATCCACGATGATTTGCTGCTCCAGGGCGGTATTAATTCTATGGCCCCTCAAGCGATGCCTCTTTCCAAAGGTGAGGTACTGGGGTGCACTTCTGCGAGACTTTCAGCCGACGATATCACCGCTATTGTCTACGTGGGTGACGGTCGGTTCCATTTGGAGAGTGCAATGATCCACAACCCCGAGATTCCTGCATACAAGTACGATCCGTACTCACGCAAGTTTACGATTGAAAAGTACGATTACGCTGAGATGCATGCTCTGCGGCGGGATGCCATTAGAACCGCTCGACAGGCGAACAAGGTTGGTATCATTCTGGGCGCACTTGGGCGACAGGGTAATGTGGGCACTCTGGACCGGATCCAACAAGCGTACAACGCCAAAGGGGTTGAAACTGTTATGGTTGTCTTGTCTGAAATCTTCCCTGGGAAGCTCGCCCAGTTCCCAGATGTGGAGTGCTGGATCCAGGTTGCCTGCCCACGGCTTTCCATTGACTGGGGGTACGCGTTCCCCAAGCCACTACTAACCCCATATGAAGCCATGATTGCATTGGAGCAGGATAAGGATTGGGGAAGTGGGCCATACCCTATGGATTACTACGCCAAGGACGGCTACGGACGAGGAAACAAGCCCAAGCGAAGCGACTGCTTTGGCAGTTCGTGTAAGGACCCTCAGCAAAAAGAGTGCTCATGCAAGTGATCCTGGTATAATGATTCTCTCCCTATGTGAATACGCTATTTAATTGCTTGTTTGACTATGCGTCCTCTCCTTTGTCGTCGTCGGCGAGGATGACATTGACAGACGTCTTCTTGTGTTCTGTCGCGGTACGCTTGGGCACGACAATGCGAAGCACACCGTTGCGGACCTCGGCCGTAATTTTGTCAACGTCAATATCCTGATCGTTTGGCACCCGGATTCGCCGTTCAAAGGACCCGTATCGCCGCTCGCTCACCCGCAGGTATCGTCGTCGATAATTGTCCTCGGTCTCGTCGTCGCCGTAATCGTCAGAGTTGGACGACGTTACCTCGCCGCTGATACTCAATTCCTGGTTTCGTGCATCGTAGTCGACCTTAATATCAGATGGCCGGGCACCAGCGACGGTGGCCACTACCACGTACGAATCAGGCTTTTCGTACAAATCAATGGGCGGTGAGAACCAACTATTAGCCGAAAACCAGCTGGAGGGACTGAACGAATTGGATGAGAGAGTAACATCTCTCCCAGAATTATTGCTAACTTGGTTCTGCTGGTTCTGTTGTCGACGTCGAGGCCGATCGCCCGAGTCGTATGCGTCAAAAAAGTCCCAGATGGGGTGGTTCACAATTGGATGGTTAATAAGTGCACTCAAGTCCATTTTTTTCCCTGGGGGTGTTGAGCAATTAGCCAGAATTGAACGGGGGTTTATATAGTTGCGGAGTGTGCCATCAATGGAGTAGGTGGAGTCTTTGAGTAGCGTGGTCTAGTGGATCCAGGTTAGGTTTCTAATTGAAACTCCAGTCCTAGTTGAAGCACCTGTACTGTTGTTGTCTGCCGCAATTGAAGTCATACGGGTCATATGCAAATGCCGAAAATGTGTCGTATACCAGAATGAATGGTTTGCCTTTTGTGTAAAAGAGCTACGGGAGTTTGCTAGATTGTTTCAGGACCCTTATACCGCCATACTAAGACCACCATCGTATACCACCTCTACTCAGCGCAGCAAAAAGTACATGCGCTATTGTCGCATCATATAGACACTAGGCTATGTCTAAAAAACGACAAATCGCGGCATTGGATGGAAGTATAAAGGCGTTGCAGAATCTCATACCTTGTCATGGTGTCTGAGACTAGCTGAAGATCAAGAACTGGATGGAGTCCCGTAGAATTTCGCAACCGTAGAAGACTCCTCATTGCTTACCCCGGCATCTTTGGTAATTCTCTACAGTGGTATACTGGGGGCCAGACCCCCAGTAGCTCCGCGCAGCGAAAGGGGGTTTGGGGGCTTGCCCCCAACTACGGGAGCTCGAGGGCTGGCCCTCGAAGACACCTAGAGTAGCACCCGCTACGGGAACTCGAACACTATGCATTCGAATATTTTGGTGCGGCTTTGGTGCGGCTTTGATGCGGCTCAAAAAGCGCCGGAGGTCCGTTGTCAACCTGCATTATCGCCATGATATCCCCACATGCGACAGCAGGGCTATACGATATCAAACAATGCACATGGAAGAGCTGAATTACCGCGTTTATTCGCACAATATCCGGTACGACAACCACCGCCCAGTCCAGAACGAGCGGTTCTGGAGCGAGCGTAAGCACGGGGTGATTGCGTCCATCCGGTTCAACGCCGAGCGCAACACCATTGTGTGTCTCCAGGAGGTGCTCCACAATGCTCTGGAGGACATTCTGAGCGGTCTTGGCGACGACTGGGCCTACTTTGGGGTCGGCCGGGACGACGGCAAGACACGTGGGGAGTACGCGCCAATTCTGTTCCGCAAGTCGCAGTGGGAGCTGCTCGAGTCCAACACGTTTTGGCTCAGCGAGACCCCGGACCGTCCGAGTCGGGGGTGGGACGCGGTGCTGCCACGGATTGTGTCGTTTGTGCGGCTCAAGCACCGTGAGACGGCGCGCGAGGTTGCGGCGTTCAACACCCACTATGATCATCGGGGGGAGAAGGCGCGCGAGGAGAGCTCGCGTCTCATCATTGAGAAGATGAACGAGCAGATGGGGGACGACTTTGCGACCCCAGTGACCTTGTGTGGCGACTTCAATTCCTCCCGGGACGACATTGCGTACAAAACGCTGAGCGCGGAGCTCGTCGATTCGGGCCTGGTGCTGGACAAGAAGGACCGGTACGGGCACACCCTAACGTTTACCGGGTTCAACCACCACGATCCGCCGTCTTATATTGACTTTATCTGGTACCCCAAGAGTGCCGACATGACCCAGACCACGTTTGGCATTCTCCATTCCGAGTACCACGGGTTTCTTATCTCCGACCACCGACCCGTCTCCATCGACCTTTCTGTTTAGCTAGTTGATCTCGCAGTTGATCTCTAGTGTTTAGCTACAATTGAGCTCTACAAAGGACTGGCCAGCGTAGTATAGCGTAGTGTATAGCAATGGTAATTACAGGTACATGGGGTTAGTATCAGGCGCGCGTTTAGCGGTAGCGGACTCCACCATGATGCGGCGCACACGCGAGTCTCGCGTGTCAAACTCGTCGGCGGACATCATGTCGATGCGGGCACACGCCTTGGAGATCTCGTCATATCGTTTCTGAGCATCGGTCCACGTCTGGAGCTTGGACTTGAGCGTAAACTTGTGCGACTCCTCGTCGTCGCGCTCCATGACAATGAATTTACAGTGCGGAATGTTCTGCAGCAGCTCAAACTGCTCGTACTGCCACCGGAACCACTTCATCAAAAACACCCGCGCCCAAATGCCATGGGTCACCAACACCAGCACCCGCGGGAACTTGTCGCTGGCAAACTGGCGGAATAGCGTCTCGTTGAACCCGGCGCACCGGTCGTACACATCCGCCGCAGACTCGCCGTTCGGAATACGGTAGAAAAAATGCCCGTACTTGGCACGGTCGGTCCAGATCTGCTTCATCTCGCGTGCCGTGCCCTGAAAGTTGCCAAAATCCTGCTCCCGCAGCCGCGGCTCCTCGTGTACTCGGTACGACACCTCGGGGTGCTCATTGACCACCGACAAAATGCCGTCCAGCGTTTCTCTCGCGCGCTTGTACGGCGACGTGTAAAATAAAATGTTCTCCCCGGGCCGCAGCATCTCCAGGAGGTCCTTCCCGGCGTCCCTGGCCTGCTGGCGCCCCAGCTCGGTGAGCGGGATCTGGTGGTTGGCGACGAACCGGTTCACCGATTTGTCACAGTTGCCCTCCGATTCGCCATGGCGGACAAGTAAAATGAGCTGTATATACCATTAGTAATCGTCGTCTACAAGCGCCTTACAACTCCGGCGTCGATCCACGATCATGGCCAGCACTTACTCTCGGTCTTCCCATGCTCTATTAGTGGTTTCTCGTCGTTTTGGTCGTTCTGTACCTTGTAGTAGCGTCCTCTGCCTCGGGTGATCTCGATGGTGAGGATGCCGAGATTTGGGACTTCCCGAATGCCCGGCATTTATAATCGGCCTCTTCATGAGGCTTTAGAGTCTCGACCATGGATCCGGGGCTATTGCCCGGATATAGCACAAACACCGAGTTAGCCGCATACCCCGGATGTTACATGGCTCAAGCGTAGAAAGTTTAGGCTGGCATCGCCTTAGCCACATGTGGACCTTGGTACCTGGGGTATCAATAGCGCCGTACATCAACAAGCCACTAGTACCAACTACCGTAGTGCCAATAATACCAATAGTACCAAAGCTGCTTGTAACACGATCGTACCGTCTAACCCATTTGTAACACCACGGCGACCGTCATCGTCATAACCATATTAGTAATGGCGAAACCATGTAATGAACCTTAGCCGCAATGGCTTCTAGAAGCCCCGCTAATACAAATCGCCCCTAGATTGGCCCCGCTAATGCAAATGACCACTAGAGAGCCCCGCTGATACAAAAGGTAAAAGGCCGCGACTGTAAATGGGCCTAGAATTGACCAAAAATCTCGACCAATAACCTTAACCATAGTTTAGAGCTCATTAGTCAAGGGCTAGCAAGACTCGGACATCGTCAGAAGTACGAGGGAAAACGGCTCTCAGCTCGTTCCCATCGCCATAGATCGCCTGTAGCTCTTGTTCCAGCTTCTTAAACGCAGAGAGGAACTCTTCCGACGCCCGCAGCGTAACCGTGGACGCCAGCCGCGGCGAATTGAGCCGGTGAAGCGCCTCACTCGACTCCATCGTCGCCGCCGGCAGGAAATCGTCAAGCAGTGTTACAAGCCGACTAAGCTCTTTGCGGTTGTGCAGATCGCCCACTGCTCCGAGACCCGACCGCGCACTAAACAGTCGGTATTGGTGCCCTGCCAGCGCCGCCGCCAGCTCCTCAATGCGCCCATCGAGCTGCTCAAGTTTCACCGACGCGAATGCATAGAGAGAAAGGGTCATGCGCACCGCATCGAGACAGTTGGCCATGAATATCTCCGAGTCCCCATCCGGGATATCGCTGGCAATACGACTGCAGCATTCGAGGAACGGCTCGGTAAGATCGTCAATGACCGTCCGCACCTGCGTCTCCTTCTCCTCGTCCGTCCCGGCAACCACGCTCGTCTCACAGCTCGACAGCACGGCGCGGAGGTCTCCAAGCCCATCCAACAAAAACTCTGGCGGCTGGAGGTCGTCTGGAGGCGGCGGAAGACTATCTCGTACAAATAGAACCCGGTCTTCGAGCCGGCTACTAAACTGGCGCATAGCAGCACCTCCCAAGGCCCCAATGGCCGTCACCAATGGCGACAATGCTCGCAGATTCTTACAAAACGTAGTCTTGTAAAACGCCAGCACGCTATGAGCCTCGTACAAAGTGGCAACCTTGGGCTCCGAAGCCAATACCTGCTCGATCCGCGCCCTCATGGGCTTCACCAGCGCCCCCGTGACTCTATCCACTTTTTCGTCCACCAACGCACTGGAATCAAACGCTCCTCGGTTCATCCACGGCTCGCTCGCCAGCCCTTCTTCTAAAGTATGTGCCATACTATCCGTGCCAAACAGCGCTTCTAGATTCTCCTTCTCCCCCACGGCCGCAGCATGAATCCACGCCAGTACATCACCAATGTACCGCAGTGTGTCGTGGGCGTAAAAATCAATCGGTTTGGAATCCTGGGGTGATTCCTGAGACCCGGTAAGCGCTCCAATGAACTCAGCCGTCAAATTCTTCTGACGCGCCTCACACAGCCCATTGAGCGCCTCATCAAACAAAGTAGGCCGCTCCGCAAGATGTACCAATGCCCGTCGCAGCCCTCGGCCAATGCTGACGCCGCTCTGCGCCGAAACCGACTTGAGCTCGCGCTCCACGGCATGGAAAAGCCGCTCGTAAGCCGCATCAAGCCGCTCCGACATGACGCTCATGATCTCAATGCCCGTATCACGGCTCCCCGTGGCCAACAACGCCTGGCAGTCCCCGTGGATCTGCTTGATCCGCGCCAACGTTGTGTAAAACCCGTCGTCCAACGGCGCCCCAGGGGCCATACTCTCCTCCTCGGCGGCACTCAACACAAATGTCGCCCGGAACGCCCCCAGAAGAGCCTGCTTGCTTACCGTCTTGTCGTCCTGGTGCCGCAGGTCCTCGCTCTCGCGCACAATCTGGCTTGTGGCCCGCCGCGCCGTCGACACCTGGCCCTCCATCCGCTGAACCCCGCGGTTTAACCCGGCCACAGAATCCCCGAGCGACCTGATCTCCTCGGCGAACCGCGACAGCTCCCGTAGCACCTGGCCGTTACCGCGAATGACCTCTGCCTCGACGCTGCTGCGTAGGTTACGCCGCGTTTCAACACTGTTGGCCGCAACTCGCGCGTCGAGGCCCTCGAGTGCGGCCCGGATCGTACTGTCCGCGTATGATGTCGACAGGATATTCGAAATCTTGTGAGAAATGACATAGTCCGGCCGAATTGGTGCCGCAGAGGTGCCCTCGCTCCCTTCCATCCTGGTTGGTGATGTCGTGGTCCGTTGGGTGACCGGTCCGTAAGCTCCGTTAAAGCCGTTACACAGTAGGTGTTCTGTAGCCAATTTAAAACTGATTGGATAGTTTAGGATTGAATAGTTTGACTGGTCAATAGGATATTATTGTCGTAGGAGAATTAACCAATTGCTGGTTCCTTATCGTGCTTTTCTGATTTGACACCTTACAGTAACCTAGGTATTGGGATCCTTCGTTAGTGGCTTGTCTATATTTCAAATGCTCTGTAGCTGATTGAGTGTTTTCTTGCCCAGATCGGTTCTGCACGTAGTTCCTTTGATATAATAGGGCATGTCGAATTCGAAAGAATCAAACCCCAGCTCTCCAGTAGTTTGAACGAATATCGTACTCATATCAAAGTATTCGTCTAGATCCATAGAGTTGGCATAAGTCAAGAATCGAACTTTTCGGATACTTGGACAGCCAACTAGCGCCACAAGATCTCCAACTATATGCTCGAAAATGTTTGGTATCGATGTTCCCATCACATTGGAGTATTTCACCTCAACCTCCTCCAATGATTCAAAGCGACTAATATCAACTTTTTCTAAGCACTCGATACCGCCCCTCACCACATATGTATGGGTGTGCGGTTGCCGTTCGTATCGGTTCTTGAGCTTAAGGACTCTAATCGTAGAGAAAAGCCTGTTTGGAAGCATTTTGGCTGCCCTATCCAAGGGTATGCCCACTTCTAACTCTTCCAAATTTGTAGTCTCTTCCAAAGCTTTGTGGAACATTGGACTCGAGTCTTTCCAGTCTGCAACACTGAACCGTAATGCAAGCGACCGGAGATTAGGAAAGCTAAGCGGCAGTGCACTAACCCCATATATCGAATAAACTGAATCCACAATCACCCGCTCGACTGATGGAAGCGATATCATTGTTTGTACTTGTGACTCGATCCCATTATCCATGAGTCTCATGGTCAGTGTCTTAATCCCGCAATTGGCGGGAATCCACCGGATATCCTGGGGATTATTGAGCCTCCTGATTTTAAGCTCAAGGTCTTCCAACAGCGGACAGTCTGCGAGCCGCTCCTTAAGCACTTGGGCATGCACTGTCTGCCACGTCTGAAGTGAAAGTTTTCGTAGTGATGCCGGAAGCGGTTTGGCCAACAGGATCGGAAGCCCATAATACAATTCTTCATCGTCGTCAAAATCGTCTTCGCCAGCTCCATCATCTACTGCGGAAGTAAAAACTGCTTCCGTCATTTTGCTCCATAAGAACTTGTCGTCCATGCTGAGCCAGCCATCCCCGCGTGATCTACTCACGACATCAATGGCAACCGTACCTTTTGTTTCTTCTTCCAGTATCTCCAGTACATAGTTCAGACCCGATTCGCTGGCATCTGATCCCATATTTCCCCGCAAATCCATCCGTACGTGCTCCAGGGAGCAAAGCCTCTTTTTACTGGAAATCAGTTCCATTAACACGTAGACGTAAGAGCTCAATGGCTTGACTGAACCAAAATCGTCTATTCCTTCGACATTGACTTTTAATACCCGTTTCTTTGGTAAGAACGGCATCTCCTCCAATATAGACACATTTGTGATAAATGATAGGGCGTAGTCTAATTCGCCGCTTTTAAGCGCATTGCAGAACCCTACCAATTCGTTCACACCTACCCAGATACTTGCATCCCGTCTATATTGGGCTCTTTCGCATGAATTGGCAAAGGGATGTGGTGGAGGTAGGATCAAATCAATGGCTATACTTTGCCAAATGTGACTCGCAAGCACCCGTCTCAGCTTGCGGCAGGTGCCATACAGCGCCAACAGGTCATGTCCAGGTAGATTATCTGTTATGATCAATAGTAGCTCTTTTGGAAGCCGTAGCAATATAGGCTCTTCTATTCGCATTTTGTCCGTGTATATCCTTCACCTGTCGCCTCCCAAATGCTCATAGTGGTGATATCTCAAACAGTGGTGATCGACATCCGTCCCTACCGGATTGATGAAAAGGACATTAGCAACTGTCAATTACTTCACGGCTAGTGATATTGATACTTAATCATAGCTTATAGTTTGGTCGTATCAGGTTAGTGTGGGCTTATAGATTGTATGTCATGGAGAACTGCCTTGGCCAGGGGGGTCCTGCAATTCGCCAAGCTGATACCCTGAAGGTAGGCGATATCGGCCTCAAAACAATCAAAATCCCCGTCTCCATTAGTTCGAATAAAGATTTCCCTCATATCTAATATCTCATCTGGAGACATGGCTCTAGTACTTGCCAAAAATCGAAAAGTTTCGATACTTGGACAATCAACTAGTCTGCCAAGACTACCAACGATATGTTCAAAGCTCGTAGTGTCTAATGTGTCTGAGAAGTCCTTTTCAACCTCCTCTAACGACTTAAACTCGCCCATCTGCAACAGTTCAGCACTACCCATCTCAGCCATATAATCCCTACACTTGAGTTTAAGCATCTTGACTGTAGATAAAAGTCTGTTAGGGAGTGTGCTGACTGCCTCATGCATGGAGGAATCCACTTCCAACTTTTCCAGATATACAGTCTCCTCCAAGACTCTGGAAACTGCGCGTTCAATATCGGCAATGTCCATGTCTCTGATAGTGTACCTTACCCCAAGTGATCGTAGATTAGGGAAAACCAATGGCAAAGGTTCAGTCCCGGAACCTGAATCCACAACTAGGTGTTCAACTGACGGGAGTCGTATCACCGTTTGTTGCTGGGGCGAAATACGGCTCACGAACCCCATAGCCAGGGACTTTATGCTGCAATCTTCTGGAATCCACCGTATATCGTCGGGGTTTTCAAACCTCCAGATTTTAATCGTAAAGTCCTCTAACCGTGGACAGTCATCTAACCGTTCTTTGAGTACTTGAGCCTGCACTGTCTCTCCTGCGTAGAATGAAAACGTCCGTAATGATGGAGGAAGCGGTTTTGCAAGTACCATTGGAAGTCCGTAGTACAGTTCGTCTTGATCGCTTTCCTCGTTGTCCTCTTCCTCAATAAAAGTATCTCCCTCTCGGGAAAAGAAAACTGTACCCGTCATTCTCTTCCATAGGAATTGGTCCTCGGTATTGAGCCAGTTATCCCCCAACGCCGTAGTTGCAACGTCAATAGTAATTGCCCCGTTGGTTTCAGTATCAAGCAATTCAAGTACATAGTTCAAACCAGATTCGCTGACACCTGACCCGAGATTCATCTGGCGGCCCAATTTCACATTGGTCAGAGAGCAAAGTCTCTTGCGGCTGGAAAGTAGCTCCATGGCTGCATAGACGTAGGAGCACAATGGATCAGCAGAACAAAAATCAGCAATTCCCTCAACAACGGTGTTCAACACCTGTTTCTTTAACAAGCAAGGCGTCTCCTCCAACACAGACACACTTGTGATAAACGACAGTGCATAATCGAGCTCGCCGCTTTGAAGCACATTGCAAAACGTTTGCAAGTTACCCTCGCCCACCCAGATACCGCCATTCCGCCTCAATTCAATTCTTCCCTTCATATCAGTAAAGGGACTGGATGCGACTAGCTCGAGAACAATACTGCGCCAGATGCGGCTTGTAAGCACTCGCCTCAGCTTGCTGCAGGTACTATAAAGGGACAAGAGGCCGTCATATCGTTCGAGTCCGTCGGCTATCTGCAACACTAGTTCCTCCGGGAGTCGTAACAGTATAGACTCTTCCCTATTCCCCATCTATTGATAGTCCTGTTTTCGTGCCGTTTTCTCCGCCAGTCGGATGACTCTGCAAGGCTCCCAAAGTCAGTCAAAATGGCATTTTACGGGGCATTCTTAACTGGTCAATCATGCTTTAAATACCACTACACCTACAGAACTACTGTATTCATTTATCTAGATCACGGTTAGGCGGGGGAACGACATCAACAAAAATAAATTACTCTAGACTTTTTTGAGCGCTAAAGAGCTTTGGAGTGACGGTAGAGCCAAACTCCTCAATCTGGTCGCAGTACTGGTTAATCTGGCCCGAGATGAGCAGGTTGTCAGCTCTGGATGGCTCCTCTGGCAGCTTGAACAGCGACTTCCATTCGTCAGTAGGAAGCAGGTCCTTGCCAGCCTGCTGTCGCGAGTTGTTCTCCGCCTTTCGCTTCTGCTGCCACTGCTGGATCTTCATCTTCTCACGCGTCAGCTGTCGCTGGTAAAAGTTGTAGTTGCCCTGGTCGTAGTGGAAATCGTCCACAGAGTCGAAAATGCCTTCAATGTTCTTCTCGAGATACGAGTCGATAGATATGTTGAGGTGGTCAAAGCTGGTGTCTGGCTTGATGGTGTACAGATACATGGTGACAAGGTGCGAGTTGGTCACCTCGACTGGGAGCTCCTCAAACACATTGTGGTAGGTCAACTCGTTCTTGGTCAGCTTCTCCGTGCTGAACTTGCCCTCCTTTCGTACCGCCAAGTAAGCTGGCGACAGTCGGTACGCCTTGAGAGTGAATCCGGCGTGGGTCGACTTGGACACGTCGTACACCAGCACCACCGACTCGGGGTTGGCAATCTGGTGCGACAGCAGGTTCTCCACAACGTTCTGGTTGTAGAATCGGCCGAGGCTGGCACCAATGTACCAACCGGTCGAGTTAGCGTCAACATTGACCTCCTTGAGGTGCTCAATCATGTCGTTCTGGTACTTGACAATCGCCTTGGACCTGATCCCGCTGCCCTCATTGTCATTCGCCGAGGCTGGGTATGGGAACGTGCTCGTCACATCAAGAATACCCTCCTCGTCGAAACCGAGCAGATGGCCCGAGGCTGGCGCAGGGTACTGCTCGTAAACGTGCTTCACAATCTTGAGCACAACGCTAGAGTCCACTCGGACATGCGTTGTCACAGCTGGAGCGGCTGGAACGGCGTTCGCCGATGAGGTTTTTCTATAGATAGCCTTTGGTTAGTCCTCGCTTCTCGTCGCCTACTGGGTTCTCCCTTTTTAACTTACGACTTGAGCATTTCCCTCTAGTTTGTATGGAGTCTACTGTTCGTGTCGCGCCTTTTTTTCAAAAAAATTGAAATTTTTCGCGTGCCCAAATGTACGCTACTCACCACCCTCCCATAGAACGGCACCGTGGTAACAGCTGCTACGAGCTGTTGCGAACGAACATTCGGCCCGAATCGTGTGATATAGAAATTAGTGGGTTTGGTCCACTCTGCAATTGTGCTCGAGGATATGTTATCTCAATGGTGACTGTAGTGCTATTCACAGTTATTGCGCTGTCTGTAGTAAATCTGAGACTGTTTAATGAAATAGCTTGACAGGATGGAAGTCCATTGCGATATGGACGGATTCATGTAATTTATAAATAATAGATGGGCGGGTACCAAATCTAGTTTATCGTGTATTTATGGATTTCTGTTGCTTGAAGTTTACTAAAAGTGATGATGAAGCAATGTGGGGTAGTACACTGTAGGTAGAATAATCTCAGCAGATCTTTAATCACCTCTGGCAAGATTTGAACCAGGATTTATATATATAAGCCTCAGAAAAGTCCTAGCACATTTACTAACAATGCCTTGGCCATCTCCAGCCGAGGTCTCCTCAGCCAAATCAAAGGCCCACCCAAGCCTACACTTTTATCCATAATGCGCAGGGCTACAATTCCATGTTGCAAGCAAAGTCGTGGGGAAATTTTGTAGGTTTGCTATCTACTACTACAGCCTATGAACCTGCTCTTGTCTTGTAGGGACCTTTATGATCTTACAATGTCATTAATGTAGGAAATAATCGAGTCGCATCTCGACGAGAGATACTTTGAAGGGTAGTGGGATCTCTATAGAAGTTTGACTTTGTAACTCGAGTCTTTATATACATTCCATCTGGGGCCCAAGTAGAGGATCTATTCTGGATTTTACTTGCTGAGCTTGTAGGTTCCGATATTTCGGAGGGACTGTAAACTTGATTACTGGTACAACAATGGCTTTTATAATGTGTTACAATAGCTTGAAAATGTGTTACAAATCTGGGCGTACTGATGGCGCTGCTTGTCGCGAACGGTTGACCGGCTGGTAGACAAACTTAGAGTACCACGGGACGACGAGTTCCTCATCTGGCTGGGGGATGAAGATCTTGTCAATGTACTCGAGAGTGTGCCTTGCAGTTTCTGGGTAGAAGAAAAACACAATGACAGCGTTCACCAGGTTAAAAACGGCAAAGATGACATACGTCTTGTAGCCAATGTTCTGCAACCCTGGAGGCACGACCTCGACCACCAAAAAATTGCCGAGATAGTCCGCCGCAGTTGCCAATGCGGCACCTTTGGATCTGATTTTGAGCGGGAGGATTTCGGGCGGATAGGTCCAGACGCAGGCCATCCAGCCCCAAGTGAAGCATGCTTCAAAGAGGAACACCCACACTACCGCGGCGATTCTCGACGTTTTGTTGTTAATGGCGACGCAGACCGCCTCCGCAACGAGCAATACACACATGCCAATGGCGTTCCAAATGAGCAGGCGTCTCCTACCGATGCGATCAATAATGTACCAAGTGACGAGGGACACAAAGACGTACCACACTTGGAGCAATGCGCCGATAAGCTCAGAAGTGTGGTCGTCAAAGCCGATTTGAATGAACAGAGTGGGCGCGTAGTAGGTAATGATGCAAATGCCCGACATTTGCTGCATGAACTGGATCCCCACGGCCAGGGCCAGACGCTTGTGGCCCGAAACGCCGTTATCTCTGAACAGGTCCATCCAGGACCCTTCCTCGTGTTTCTCAATCTCGAGCACTTCGAGGATTTCAAGCGCCTCGGCACGTACTGCGGCATTGTCGACTGTGACGCCCCGGTACTGGGCGAGCACCCGGATGCCACGATCATTAGCCTCGTCATGGGAAAGGTACCATCGCGGAGTATCTGGCAAGAAAGCCGTGACGACGACAATGTAGATGGCGAAGATGACCTGAAACGCGAGAGGGAACCGCCATTGGAAGGAGGACTCGGTGAAGTAGAGCCCGTAGTTGATCCAGTAGGCGATCATGAGGCCGACCAGCATGGTAGTCAGCTGGCAGCACAGCAGCCACCCTCGGTGGGCCGCCGGGGAGATTTCTGCCTGGTACACGGGTGCGATGGAGGTGATGATACCAATGCCCACTCCGGTCGCGATACGCCCGATGAACATTTGCACACGTTCATACGCGGCGCCCTGAAGAATGCCGCCAATGATGAGCACAACAGCGCCGAGGATGAGCGAGTTCTTACGGCCGAGAGGCTCACCAAAGAAGGAGCACGCAATGGCTCCCGCGGCGCCCCCGACCGCGTAGATGGAGGTGATAGTCGAGATGATGATGGTGGACGGGTTGTTCATCTGGCTGAGCCAGTACTTGGAGATGATCACGCCAGACATGACACCATTGTCGTAGCCGAACAGGAAGAACCCGACCGAGCACACAGACGTGACCAGGGCGGTGAGCGCCGTCCCGCTGGGTTCGTAGCGTGGCCTTGCGTCCCGGACCTTCTCCAGTCCTATGTCATCATCTACTCTAGGCACTATCTCGATCTCTGGCTTCTCCATCTTTAAAAGTCTGGTCAAGCCGATAGCGATTTTTCATTTCCTATACTCGGTACTTATACTATTAGCTATCCAAGTCCATTATGGTAGAGTCTCCCCACCATGACCCCCGTGGTACCCCACATGAGGAAATGGGGGGTTTGGTGGGGAGATAGTCTATGCTTACCCTAAATATGTACCTGGAAATATGCAAGTGCCGACATTCTATGCAGATCATTAATGGCGGCCAAAAGCCAAGTCCTGCCTTGCAGAAAAATGGGCCATCAATAATCCGAACATTCAATATTCGCTTGAATATTGCCATTAATAAAAGAATACCGGCTACGGAATATGTGTATACGGGCAGGACCATGTCCCACTACAACACCGAACATGGCGCACTGCCTATAGCCCCAGTATTACCATATGCATTGTGCTGTCGGACAAAAATTCCGAGCCCCTCCGCGCAGCGGAGCCCCAGGGGGTCTGGGGGACTGGTCCCCCAGGGTAGTTGCTCTCCAAGTGTCTTCGAGGGCCAGCCCTCGAGCTCCCGTAGTTGGGGGCAAGCCCCCAAACCCCCGTTCATCTGGGCCTGTCGTTGCGGTTTGTATGGCGAGGGCGATGGTGATGGGAAAACGCGGCGGTGAGGTTGCGCCCGCGAAGGTGTGTGAGATATGAAAATTTTTGAAAAATCCAATCAGTCACACACTCGTTCGCTAACGAAGAGAGATAGAAAGACAATGTCGGACCAGCAAGTGAATGACGCTGCCGAGCAGGTGCAGAAGCTGTACCTCGACGAGGAGACCGGGGAGCAGGTGTCCAAGTCGGAGCTCAAGAAGCGCCAGAAGGCGCGACAGGTTGCCGCGAAGAAGGCCGCGAAGGCCGCGGCGGCCCCCCCACAGGCCTCCAAGGCCCGGCGAGAGGACGACCTTGATCCGAACCAGTACTACGAGATCCGGTCGAACCAGGTGAAGGAGCTGCTCAAGACGAAGCAGCCAAACCCATACCCACACAAGTTCCACGTTTCGACCCGAATCGACGAGTTTGTCAACAAGTACTCGCACCTCAAGCGGGGCGAGGAGCTCAAGGAGGACGTGGTGACTCTGGCGGGCCGAATCCACGCTAAGCGAGCTGCGGGTGCCCAGCTGCGGTTCTACGTGCTGCACGGCGAGGGCCAGCATGTGCAATTGGTTGCGCAGTCGTTTGGCGAGGACAAGTTGGATGCGGTCCACGATCTGCTGCGACGAGGCGACATTGTGGGCGTCAAGGGCTACCCGTACCGAACCTCGCCTAAGAAGGGTGGTGAGGGCGAGCTCTCTGTGTTTGTGGAGGAGATCACTCTGCTGACTCCGTCGGTGCGAATGCTGCCGGACGACCACTACGGTCTCAAGGACACTGAGGCGCGATACCGACAGCGGTACCTTGATCTGATCATGAACAACTCGACGCGAAACAAGTTTGTGACGCGATCCAAGATCATTTCGTACATTCGACGGTTCTTTGACGAGCGGGACTTTGTCGAGGTGGAGACCCCAATGATGAACATCATTGCGGGTGGTGCCACCGCCAAGCCGTTCATCACGCACCACAACGACCTGGACATGGATCTGTTCATGCGAATTGCGCCAGAGCTGTATCTCAAGCAGCTGGTTGTGGGTGGTCTTGAGCGGGTCTACGAGATTGGACGACAGTTCCGAAATGAGGGCATTGACATGACCCACAACCCCGAGTTCACCACCTGTGAGTTCTACCAGGCCTACGCCGATGTGTACGACCTCATGGACACCACCGAGCTGCTCTTCTCCGAGATGGTCAAGGAGATTACTGGTTCGTACAAGGTGACCTACCACCCAGACGGCCCTGAGGGCAAGCCACTGGAGATTGACTTCTCGCGGCCGTGGAAGCGAATGAACATGATTGAGACCCTCGAGGAGAAGCTCAACGTCAAGTTCCCACCGGGCGACGAGCTCCACACCGAGGAGACCAACCAGTTCCTGCGGGATGTGCTCAAGAAGGCCGGCCTCGAGTGCCCACCGCCGCTCACCAACGCCCGAATGCTCGACAAGCTGGTCGGCGAGTACCTCGAGGACACGTGCATCAACCCAACCTTCATCTTTGGCCACCCGCAGATGATGTCTCCGCTTGCCAAGTACGACCGGTCCAAGGCGGGTCTGTGCGAGCGATTCGAGGTGTTCGTTGCCACTAAGGAGATTTGCAACGCCTACACCGAGTTGAACGATCCGTTTGACCAGCGGGCCCGGTTCGAGGAGCAGGCCCGACAGAAGGACCAGGGCGATGACGAGGCTCAGCTCATCGACGAGACCTTCTGCCAGGCGCTCGAGTACGGTCTCCCACCAACCGGTGGCTGGGGCTGTGGCATTGACCGAATTACCATGTTCCTCACCGACTCTAACACCATCAAGGAAGTGCTGCTCTTCCCTACCATGAAGCCAGAGATTAACAACTAATTAGAGCCTAATTCATTTGGTAAAACTTGAAGAAAAGGGGGTTTGGGGGCTTGCCCCCACCTACGGGAGCTCGAGGGCTGGCCCTCGAACACACTAGGAGAGTAGTTACCCTGGGGGACCAGTCCCCCAGACCCCCTGGGGCTCCGCTGCGCGGAGAGCTTGCTGAACGGGGGTTTGGGGGCTTGCCCCCAACTACGGGAGCTCGAGGGCTGGCCCTCGAAGACACTTGGAGAGCAATTACCCCAGATCCCCTGGGGCTCCGCTGCGCGGAGGGTATTA
>JAKTQL010002532.1:55078-142742 GCA_030558815.1 Blastobotrys malaysiensis | reverse complement strand
TAGGTCAAAATGTCTTGTCCAGTAGCGCAATTCATAATAGATCTCTGGGCGATCAATAACAAATTTATCAGTTTGGCACGGATATACAAATGTTTGAAATATGAACCTCAAGGGTTCGTTAGTTAGAGTGGCAGAACAAAGAAATACAGGTGTATCATATCGTACTGCATTGACGCATTCGAACAACGTATAATTATTCCTGAAATCTCTGCGACATCACGAGATGTGAATATTCGCCCGCAATTATTTTATCCTTTTCAGTTATATATATGGTATGTCGAAACGTCTACCTAGCAGGCAAATATGTTGAAGTAATCAAAGCCTAACTTCGTCACAAGTGGCAACGGGCTAAAAATACAGTACCAGGTATATTATAAATAGTTGGTGTAGTATTACCTCATATATACCCCGAGAGGCACATTCATGACATCTCGAAGCCCTAAAACTTGGCTTGCTTTGTTTTCGTAGCAATTTGTCTAGGCGAGAGCCCCTCAATGAACAAAACCAACGGAATGGAAATATAGCTAGGCTCGGGCATTTCTTGATTTGCAGATGTAATCCGTGAAAAATGATTACTTCTCCCTTCCACAGTATGATAACACAGACGTGGTAGCATGTTACGACATGATAATATTAAGGACAAGCCAAGAATAGACATAATATTAAGTTAAATTCACGGTTGCCAGCATTAAAATATATTGAGAATTTATTTCACATTTAGCCAACCACGGGAGAATTGCAGCTGAATGCAACAACCTTCACAGGCCCGTCTCCTCCAAAAGCTGCTTTAAGATCCAAAGAAGATGCATAAATACCCAGAATTGCAGTCGCAAGGGAAGCAAGGAAGAAAAGGATGTGGAATGTATGGAGCAGCCATTTATCCTTGAACGCCCGTAGCCATCGCGATGCATCTTTCCAAGTGTCGATGCGGTTGGTTTCACGCGTGATAGGGTTATATGGACCATCAGCCTTCATTGCGCAGAGCTGCATATCAAGTCCGAATGCCATTGCTGGAGGGAAGGTATATGTGAACTGGAGAATACAGACAGCGCCAACGAGAGAGGTCAAAGTTGAGAATTTTGGAATAGCTGCTGCAACAACATACGCAATACCCCAGTAAGCAATGACCATAACAAACCAAATGTATCGGCCAAATTTAGACTCAAGGCTGGGCAAACGGAATACTCTTCGAGCAAAAGTGTTGTACACAACCTTGATACCAACGTTGCCGTAGAGGCAAGCAGCGATAATACCTGTAGCAAGGTTTAACGAGTTGCAGACAGTCTGCCAGTTGTAGTTAGCAATACCTTGATGAGCTGGGTTCATAACAAACTGACCCTGATAGGCGTAAACAAAGAGGCCATACCAGAGATAGACAACAAAAATGATAGTTTGAGCAACGACCATAGCCTTCCAGAAATCCCATGGCCGCCTCATCTCTGACATAAACTCGATGAACATCATTGCACCGCCATATGAATATACAATGTTCATGGTCGCTTCAAGCTGTCCAATGAAGTTGCCATTGCCAGAAATAATGGCCTTTGTGACCACAGGACCAATAGGAACACCATTGGATTTTGATGCATCCTTGAAGTTAGGACCAAATTGTGCAGCAAGCCCCATTGTAGCAAAACACACGAAAAGATTCATCCAAATGGCCAAGTTAGCGAGGAATCCAAATTTCTGTAGTGTCTTGATTTGGCCAACAACCATGCCAGCAAGTGCCCAAACAAGCACAAGAACGGCATAGCATGATCTTCCTTTAACCATCTGGGATAAACCATTCCCATGGCCAAGGATAATGACCGCCACATTGCACAACAGCTGAAGAGCTTGGAGGAAATCTACGCCGTATCGAACCTTCTTGCCGAAAATACGACCGACAATATCGCCGTAGTTCTTCAAAGGATATTGATAAGAATCAAGAGTCAGAAACTGTTGCCACAAGCTGTAACCTGTGTAAGCAGCCGCAATACCCAGAAGGAAGAAAATGAGGGACCCAGGTACGAACCCGAGCTCGGAAATAGCGTAGGGTGCTGAAGTTGGACCAAGAATATCGGTAGTAATAAGGTAGAATACGGACATCCAAGTTGCATTACGTAGGACTCGTGATGCTTGTGCAACATTGGAGCTCAAGAAGTCCTCATCCTTTTCGTCCAATGAAGCCTGGGGCTCTGGAGACATAACTTCTTTTTTCTTGCCGAAGAAATGCTTGAATGCACCAACAAAAGGAATTGCTGAGGAGTTAGTAGTAATCTTGTTCTCTGGGCGTGCTTCAAATTCTCGAGTTAAACGAGCCTGATAGACATATTCCTCGAGTGGGATGGAGTATTGTTCATTTTCATTTTCGAATGTGACAACGGTGGCATTAATGTCCGGCGAACCTTTTTCTTTCTCCGAGCTCATTGGTAAGGGAGATTTAATCTGTATGCAATTTCAGAAATGAATGGTTGAGGAAGATATTACGGGTTTATATATACTAGGTAATGCCCATTTGCTCAATCCACATTTCCCCACTCTTTTCCAGTACATTGTAATTGTTTGATTTGATAAATACGCAGCCATTACATATATCGCTGAACCTTCGTCAATCAATGCATAGAGATAGGTTAGAGACTGTAGACAGGATCCAAGTGCCGTTTCTTAGAAATTGCTTTTCAGTTGGCTCGCACTTCCATTAGAGGCTACCAAAAAGTACATACAAGCGCCGTGGCGTCCCAGAAAGTGTTTATGAGTCCCTCAGAGCAGCATTTCATTGGAACCCTCGCACGGCAGATCATCGAGATATCAGTTCTGGCTTCGGCATTTTTTAAGTTTAACATCTAGCTTCTTACTCCCTAGTCATATTTATTAGCTCAAATGTTGTATTTTGGATACTTTGACTTTATAACTGAGTTGTACTAGCGTGCGGATACTCAGTCCCACAATATAGGACAGTAATGCGCCGCATACAAGCATGCATGTAAGTACTGCACTGTAGTACATTAAGCGATGCCTCACAAAAAGCCAAGACTTCTCCCCTTAAATGGTGCAGGTACAATCTATTTCGGATGCCGAACCCAATGAATTCGATTGCACACACTCCCTCAAAAAACCAGACGCATAGGCCTTGTATATTAAATAAGCTAGAACTCGTATTTGGCCGAATTAAATATTTGGATGTCTAGACCGTGTTAACTGGTGTACCTGAGACGAGGGTAATCTTTGGATACAGTGAGCTGAGATGAGATGAGGCAACGCTTAGAGTACATGTACAGTTCTCCCACTTAAGCTTTCCGTCGCCGTTAACACTGAAACAATATGGTGCCGTACATATTAATACGCCTGGACGACTGCATGATTGGTCATACAGGTTGTCGAGCTGGTAATGCAACGAGATCGTGCGGATTATCAAAGCTCCACGTTTCCATTGATGGTTCCGGGCCGGGTCTCTTCTTCCGTTCCTTCTATACCTTTATGGAGATGGTCTTCTCATGTCTGGTATCGCGATGGTTTCTCGGGACTCTCCGGCTATACCAAATCGCTGCAGACCTATCTAAAGCACAGATCGACGTAAAAAGAACATGCCCACGTAGCACACACTAGAGATATATAGCGTTTCCACTGACTGTCACCAATGGGATGATGGAAATACCCTCCAGAGCTCGGCTGACACTGTGGTTGTACTAAAAAGTAATAAAAATGGGCGAATGTTTACAACCAGAGAGCGACTTGGTGCGTATACAGAGCGATACAGGTCGACGTAATCTAGGCCCCAATTTGTTCGCCAACAGTTTCCCATCTACTCTCCGGTTGAATCTCTCTTCCGAAACGAATGTAGGGAGGATAAACAGGCACATAAAGGACACAATATTGCACAACTTAAAAAAAAAAATGAGACAATGGTTGTAATAACCTCCTAAAGTGCTAAAAAATGTTTATTAAAAAATCCTGTTCTAGTGGAAGATGAAAGGACAATTCTGGGTATCGGTGATTGTGGATTGAGAATCTTTTGTTGGTACGAGCACGAATCCACTATATATTTATATTACCTGTAGACGATCAATGTTATTTAGGATAGTCAAATGAGGGATTTCTACCTGTTGATAGCGTGTAAGTTATCTATCACTCGATACGGAGGTTTTCTCTCATAAAATTATCCAACGTTTACATGAAGAAACCGACTTCATTTGCCATCTCAAGTTGCTACTGGTATACCAGCTACCTGACATTTGAATCCCTTATTGGTATTTATTCCAGCAACAATATCGGCACATTGTAACCTTAGGTATGTCAATTTATCATGAAGGAGAGAGAGAGAGAGGGGGGGGATACGCGAGAACTGGTTCCTGACCGTCCGAGGGGAAAAGAAATTGTTTACTGCTGGTACAGGTAGAACCATGGTAGATTAAAAAAACTTTATTTTCATATTGCTATTGTACTATAGCGTTGCGATTCACACACACATACGAATTAAGCAGACACAGCTCAATGCCACTACAATGAGATCTCGTTCACCTTCACGCTTCACGCAACTCAAGTACCGAGGCCGCACGCGGCTCGTGCGGCTCGTGCGGCTCGGTGAAACTGTGACTAGCATAATTTTTTGCTAGGTTGTATATGAAAAATTCGACTAATATTGCACAAAAAACAGTATTAGTAGTTTCTTAGCATCAATCCATACGTCTAGCACATGAACGAGTTCTCTTGGCACCATAGCAACCGAGGCAGGCGAAAGTCTCCACCCCTGTCTGGTGGTGGCCTCGGCTCACCCCTTCCCCCGGGCCTGTTCCGGGGTACCAAGTGTCGCATACATGGAGTGAGGTGTATAAAGCTAGAGAGATAGGATAACATAACCCAGTCAGGACTACATATAGGCATAGTTCTTCATATATCTAAAGAATACCAATAAGCGCACGTAAAATGGGTAAATCATATGTTGCTGGCGTCGGCATGACGGCGTTTCTGAAGCCGAATCAGAACACTCGATACGAGGCTCTTGCTTTGGAGGCCGCTGTAAAAGCCCTCACTGATGCAGGCATCACCTACGACGAGGTCGATATGGCGTATGCAGCATACTGCTATGGCGACTCAACCTGTGGCCAGCGGGCTCTCTACCAGCTCGGTATGACGGGGATCCCCATCGTAAATGTAAACAACAACTGTTCTACGGGCTCCACTGCTCTCTACCAAGCGCGGATGGCGGTGATGCACGGGATGGCCGACTGTGTCCTGTGTCTCGGGTTTGAGAAGATGGAGACCGGGTCACTCAAGGGCCATTGGAACGATCGAACGAGTCCCACGGGGAAGCTCATGGCCATGACTGCTGAGGTTGTAGGGGCGGATGCAGCGCCGTTTGCCTGTCAGCTCTTCGGAAATGCGGGTACTGAGTATTGTGACCAGTTTGCAAACGGCAGCTATGAGGCAATGCCCAAGATTGCCGAAATTAACCACAGGCATTCTGCGAACAACCCGTACTCGCAGTTTAATACTGTTTATACTCTTGATCAGATCAAGAAGAGCCCATGCATTCATGGTAATATAACCAAGTTGCAGTGCTGTCCGACCTCAGACGGCGCTGCGGCGGTGCTGGTAGTCTCCGAGCGATTCCTCCGGGCCCACCGGGAGATCCAGGGCCAAGAAATCGAAATTGCTGGGCAGGCTCTTTATACCGATACTGCTGCGACGTTTGATCGGTCTTGTGTTAATCTGATTGGGTTTGATATGGCGAAGAAGGCTGCCGAAGCTGCCTGTGCACAAGCCGGCATCACACCGGATGATGTCCAAGTAGTCGAATTGCACGATTGCTTTTCGGCCAACGAATTGGTTAGTCTTGATGCCCTCGGACTGTGTGAGCCTGGCAAGGCATCCGAATTAGTTCTAAATGGGGACATCACATATGGCGGGAAGTATCTAGTCAATCCGTCGGGAGGACTTATAAGCAAGGGCCATCCGCTAGGTGCGACGGGGCTTGCTCAGTGTGCCGAACTGGTATGGCATCTGCGAGGCTGGGCTACTAACCGAGCAGTCAAGAACACGCGGCATTGTCTGCAGCACAATGTCGGCCTTGGCGGTGCTGTAGTTGTCACTGTTTACAAGCGTCCAGACTCTTCTATTGCTCCTCAGAACTTGTCTGCTACTATTATCGACGGTAGATCGAGACTTGGTTATAATCCGGCTGTAGAAGCTCACCCAGTAACTTTGGAAATGCTCCGCAATGTCCAGTCGAAGCCCCAGACAAACGATTTCATTCTTCTAGGCGCTCCGATTACGACAGAATCTAGCCTTTAAAGACGCGAAATGAGGATATGAAACTACTTCTGCATTAGCATGGGTATATTATGAATACTAATACATACTGTCTTTACATTGTTGGCTCTCTCCTGCAAATGTACCGGTATATTACTATATTTCGTCGCAATATTCGATTATCACCTCAAAAGCATGTACGGGTATTCGATATTGTACACTATTTTGATACAGAATCCTGTTAGCATTAGTTGGCCCTTTAGACAATATACTGTGTTGTCTCGTCTAGAGCTTCGGGCTTAGCTTGTTATGGAATTGGGTATAGAACCATAGTGGATCAGTAGCTAAATGGTAATATCGATTCAAAAGTGCCAGTAGTCGTCCTGAAAAAGTAAAGCTCTGACATCATTTGCAAGCTTGAAAGTTAGTCTTCTGGTACAATATTTTACACAGCGGTATGGTGGCAGTTTCAAGTGCTTGTACCGATGTGACAAATATAGTACAAAAATCCTTACCAGTAGTTATTGTACTACACATCCATATTGTACATTGTGCAATGCTACTGTACTACATTATGCAATGCTGCGCTGTATACAAAACCGAGATGCTGCAAAGGATCTCCTGCATCAGAGATGCATTCCGAAGGGATAACACATGCCCATGCACATCCATTCCGATGATCAACGCCCTCTGGATTTAGTGTTGTATCATACGTACTGTCAAGAATTGTCTATACATGGCACAACAGGATGGCTGAAAAAATTCAAGTATTAGTGTACAAATGCATTAGTGTAACGGGGTAAATAATAAATTAGAAACGAGAGCACTCCATAGGAACGGAATAGTTTCTGGCAGCAACGGCTGCTGCATTGGCTGCCGCCGCAATTGCGTCTGCAGGGGTACATGGTGGGGTGAGATATTCGCCTTCTGAACCAATAGAGGAGGCGATGCTCTTGCGGAACGGAGCACGAGGCGGTGGGACAATGTGTAGATCTGACTTGGTCGGGGTATAGATTGGCGTGGAAACCGAAGATGCTGGGGTGACTGGGGTCATTTGAGAGGCAACACTCGAAGGGCAAGTCGAGAGAGCTGGAGGTGGAGTCGGTGGGAATGTTATCTGAGAGGCTTGCTTCTCTGTGGCGATGTACTTCTCAACGAGAATAGCAGCCTCAAATTGCTGCTTTGAGGAATACTTTCGCATCAATGCAGCAGAAGGAGTCTTCATAGCCTCCTTCAAAAGCTGAATGCACTGGAGGTCCTGCTTGGACACAAACGATGGTACAGATGGATAGAATCCAAGAATAATGAGTGCCAAGGTATGCGCCGAGGACGCAATTGTCGAAGGCAGGAAATCCATAAATGCCTTGGAGTAAAGTGAAGATTCGCCCAGGAACCTAGCAACAGCAGCCACGGAAGTGGTGAGATTATCAGCGCCGAGACTCAGTTTCAGGAAAGACTCCACTGTGGAATGGCCAATGGACCAGCCAATGGTAGAGAGGATGTGGAGCTCCATCTGGACGAACATGTCCTCCTCGTAGTTATCCATGCACATCTTCCGTAGGTCTGACTTGGTAGGAGTCCTCGACTTCTTATCTTCATATTTGGAAGCGATCCACAGCGCGGTGAGGCCCACTAGCTGGTAGTGTCGCTGGTAAATGATTCGCATCGAGCAGTATCTGTCGACAAGGTTGACAGCGAGATAGAGGGTCTCCGGCTGCAGTCGGTAGTGGTGGTGATAGTCAATGAGCATATCGACGAGGTATGGTCGCATGTACCAAGTGATTTCTGGCTGCTGATCGATCATGGATGCGTTTGGTGCAGTTGACTCTTCCATTGATCGCATGTGCTTGAGAATGTCGCTGTGGTACTCCGCTTCGATTTGTCGCGAGAGGGTTCGCTCAATGTCGTTAGAGCCAGCGAGACGTCGAACTGGCTGTGGGTGATATAGCTGAGTCATGTTGAATTACTAATGCAAGTGTAAATGATAATTCTCGAGGGAATTGAAATAGTCGAAATGAGTGTCTGTGGGTATTATGAATTTTCCGCTGGATGGCAATGAATGGACGGCTACTAAAGTAAGCCAACTGTCTTTTAGATGCAATTAAGGAAAGTAAGTATTACGAAATAATCGTAATGGTTGGTTTGATTGACCAAGGCAGTGAAGTATTAAATGCGGAGAGAGAAAAGAGAGGTTTGATGAAAAGGACTTTAGAAAAGCCACTTAGTTTAATATATATATATTCCAAAGACAAAAGCAACCCCTCTCCTCCCTGCTGTGCCACACACCGTCTGTCAAGCAAGGAGACAGCTACCACTATGTACGTAGCCGATATTTAGGTTCTTTCCTTTCGAGGGGAAACGAAGGAGACTTGTTCCTGATTGTCAATTGGAATTTGCCTGCCTTGGAGAACCGCTCGTGCCACACTCAATACATACGCACCGCAGCAGCAGCACTACTGTAGCCCTTGCTTTTGCCCTACATACCGCAGCTAAAATCATTACAGTGGTAACGGGTTCGTCCCTCTCCCCCTTCCCACCAAGATGTCAGACAGTAAGTATGCAGCTAAAGGCGTGTTCCAAGGGGCTGATCTTCGTGTTAGCAGCAAGATGGGAAATATATAATCTGCATAGCTATGCTTCCTCCACATGTGGACCCCTTTCTACTGTAAGCCTTTGTACTGTACATATATTTGCTCTGCCTATGATATAGCTGTCTATACAACACACGCGTACTAAACCAGTTGTTCTGCCGTCCGATCCAAGTGGCTCGGTACAGATGCCGACCCCTTTGAACTTGTCTCCTTTCCCGGAGTTTTTTAATCTCCAGGCCGTATATGCGAATGTAGGAGGCGAGGTTTTCAAACTTTGATACTATAATAGAGTTCGGCACCCTGAGTGACACCCCGATTTTTGCCGAATTTGGCAACGCGCCGCATCACACGGCTGAAAGAGCCGGGTAGACTATGTAAATCAAACTGACTATCTTTGTACGATATTATATTAGTACAGCATAAGCACAGGAGGAGGTGGAGATGTGTTGTGTAACTAATCACACTATGAACTTTAGTGTACTTGTGGGTACAGTACCAAGTGCTGTTCTACTCGTATTTCAAAAGCAGCGTGGCCGTCAGAGTACAGGGGGAATCATAGTCAACATTCGGAGGCAGCCAATCACCATTCCGTATATTTCCCCTTCGTTTTGTGGTATGTGAGAACCCCCGACCAATGGTACCGCTCATTCGACCAGTAATATGGAACTGGTATTAAGGAGCCACATCACCTTACACCACACCCATAGACATACACAAGCGGGCATACGTAGTTAATGATGTATCAACACCTCCTCTGTACCCTCCATTCTACACAACATGATTTACGAATGGGAAGAAACATTACAACGGTTTTTCGCCATACACCACGCATTAGCATACCCCGGTATGTAAGCTCCTTCATACTTTGATCTCTATGAAGGGGCGATCTCTCCTCCCCTTAATATAGACTCCATGTACAATATAGCGGTTTGAGTAGAGCCATTCCTGGGATATCGCCTCCGAGTGTACACCGCCAATGATGACGTCCAAGGCGCCTCAGGAACGCAAGATCCGATCGCAGGCTCCTTTTCCCCCTGAGTTCAGTACTACCCATCTGGACTCTAATCTACGCAGTAGTGCCGGGTTGCCCCAGGAACCCGTGCCAGAAAATTATATTTGGGACGCGCGTCAAGAAAACCAAAACACGCCGCACGCATTCCGAAATCAAAACAACGCGTTGAAACTCAAAAAAAAAGGCCTGCGACTTTAACAGAATCACCAATCCAGGGTCGAGCGATGGTATGGCCGTTTAATTCCGATCCAGAGGCCGACCTAGATGTGTCGATGGCGACCAAGAAGAGCTGGGAGGGCATTCCGCAGACTCCTGGCCCTGCCTCATGGGCGCTCAAGTCGATTCCGACCCTCTTTTTCGGCACCCCCAAAGTCGAGAGCCACGAGGACGACCGGGTGTTCCGTGATCTCACCAAGGAGCTCCAGGAGAGAGCTAATAAGATTAATGCGGGTCCGGCTGCCGCGACGCCGCAGCCCAAGAGAGCAGGCAATGGTATCCTCAAGACCCCGGGTACGACGGGCCCCGCCAAAACTGTAGCGTTCACGGGGAGCTTTATGGACGATACGACTTCACAGGAGTCGGCTAAGCGGGTTGATACTCCGGCCCCCAAGCCGCAGCGCATTAGATCTGGGCTCCCGGCGAATTTCCCGGGCAAGTTCCCGAGTCCGTGGACCCCCAAAGTAGCCAATTTTGACGATGACGAGGAAGAGAACGTGGCCCCGGATGACAGTCTTGCTGACCAGAAGAGCCGGCATGCGCTGCGGGAGAAGAAGGGTACGAAATATGAGGGGGTGGACCCCCAGAACGCGCCTGAGCTCGTCTCTTCGATAGTGTGTCTCCTCCGGGAAAACAACGAGCGGCTAGAACAGTTGAATGGCGGGTATGAAAAGGATATCAGCGGCGGTATTGTTAAGCAGCTTGAGGAGCAGACCAAGTACGCTATTGATTACGCCAAGCTCCGAGATCAGGAGCTGGTGGAGTACCGCACAAGGTACTCTGAGCTGGTTCGAAAGCAAGCCGAGCAGCTCGATGAATATGAAAAGAAGTTCAATGCGCTCAAATCCTCGCAAAAGCCACCGGGGAGAAAGTTCGGCGCTAGCAGTGCATCGGAGGACAATGTTATGGAGTCCACTGCGGTGCTGAATCGTGAAAACGACATGCTGCGGCAAAAGATATCAGCGCTGGAGTCACGCCTTTACAACCCGGACATGGGAATGAACTCAGAGCTTCAGGAGCTCCGCAAGGAGTATGGCACACTATCCCGCGTGAACGACGAACTGGAACGCGAGAATCGCAACCTCAAGCGCGCCAACCATAGCAATCGCCGAGAGAAAGACTTGGAAGCTGATTTGCACGCTACTAAGCGCCAGGTGGCCCTTCTGGAGCAACAATTGGAAGCGCAAAAAGCCAGCAACGAACGACGCAAGCCTTCGTCGGCCCCACCCCCCATTTCTAATTTCGCGGCCGAGAGGGAACGGGATAAATATAAGCGGGAGAATATGGAACTTCGACAACGCATGTTTGACCTTGAGAGGGAAAATCAATCCGTGAGCAAGTCCAACAATGAACTGCAGAAGGAGACCTATGATCTCAAGGCCCGTATTGGTCAGCTGGAATTAACTTCAAATACCCAGTCCAGCGACCTTAAAAACCATGCCAGTCTTTTAATCAAAAAGCTTTCGCAGAAAGAGGAAGATCTTGACCAAATGCGCAAGAACCTCCAACTACAGGACGGTAAACTGGAGGAACTTACCCGGATACGTGCCGAGAATATTCAGTCTATTTCGACAATTCGAACACTAAGCAGCCAGCTGGAAGAAAAAGAAAAAACTGCCAAACGGTTAGCATTGACCGTGGAGGACCAAAACCGGACTCTATCGATGCTCAGGACTCGCCTTTATGAGAGCGAAAACAATATCAAGTCGCTTCAAATGCAGCAGAAGCATGTTCCGCTTGTGAATCCATCCTCTTCAACCAGCTCGGCGCCGCCAGTCAAGGACTCTCACATGATGTCGATAGACCAAAGCCAATTTCCGGCGCAGCCAGAACTCATCTCGCTCAACAGCTCGCCACGCCAGATGCGCGAATATAGCGACTACCCGATGCGAAACAGCGATTCGCTAAGCAACACTTCGGAGATGAGTATTACGCAAAAGTCCTTGAGCATTCTTGGCGACGAGTCAAATCAGCTGGCCTGTAAACAGCGGTTGAAGGACCCGCAAAAGCTCGAAGCGTCGTTGAAACGACTCAACGCTCGGCGAGCTGCGTAATTTTTATTTATTTATTATGACACTATTTATCTTATGAATTTCATTCACGACTAGAACGGTTTGAACATGTAGATATCTTATTATTTGGTAGATCACCTTGTGGTTTATTGGTATTTAAAAGGGCACACTCAGGTATACTTGCGCAATCTGATGAATCCCATCATACCGATACATAGGTTTTACCAATTCTTAAAGGCATGCCTATTATACCGTAATAATAATCTTTGATTAGAGTCCATTGCCTAAAGCGAAGGAGGACTTGATCTAGATATACACATTTCTCAATATACCTAGCAATAATAAATCGAATGGGGGCAGACGGGGTCGATTTCCTCAGCAAAGGTTGCTGATAGCCCGAGGGAAAACCTCCTTATCTGGTGATAGTGTCCGCAATTGCGCATTATCGACAGGTGGGAAAACCTGAGCTAACCTCTCACGAAGAGATTTTACCGCCTAGTGAAGGATTTGCTATTTAGTTCAAGAAACCTACCGGTAGATAAGGCATGCTATTACTACCAAAAAATGACTTGACTGCCTTGTGAGGTGAATTCAAAATTAATGAAATTCTTAAAAATTAACAATGACAGTAGGCGTAGGTTTAAATGTACCTGGTATTACCATGGTACACCAAGTAAAAGTACATACTCATGAATATTTCTGACAGTTTGGCAGGGATTAATCCACAACTGCTGTAAATTCCAGTTCTATTCTCTATCGGTACTATTCGTAAAACACAAACGAATTCAATTGACAAGCTATTTCAACTTCTTTCTGTTTTTATTCCAAGCAGTGACAAACTCGCGCTTGGCATCAACGTCTAAATTCTCGCCTACTCTTCGCAGCCGCGCCGCTTTGCAAATGTTATCGGCAATCTCCTTTGTAATTGTCTCGTCTGGAGCCTGCGGAATCATCATTTGGTTGCCAAATTTGAGATAGGCAGTCACACCCGTAATCTCGCCAATGAGGCGCCATCCCCACGAAAAGACATTGGTAGGCAGCGGCGTGACACACGGCGCTGCCGGAGAGTACTTGAGCCCCGCCGGGAAAATCCTACTGGTAAGCGGCAGTGAGGAGATGGGGATGGTGCTGATTGGCAAGAGTCCGCGCCCATTCGACGTGGTCGATTCGGGGAAGATGACCACCACGGCTCCCTGGGCCTTGGCTCGCGCCAAAATCTTTGCTAGCTCCTCCTCAGCCTTGTCCTCCTCGACCGAGTCCTTGAGCGGGGCCGGGAGGCTCATAGCCCGCCTCATGGCGTCAAACGCCGACAGCGGGCGGTACAGCTTGGACCCCGGGCGCGGGACTATAAACACCGCCTTCATGAGTGACCCGTACAGCAATGGGTCCAGCGGCGAGGAGAAGTTGGACACAATGACATCCCCCGGGCTCGGGTAGAGGATGGTCTTGATGCCGCGCCTGGCGTCCTCCGAGGATATCGGCGTCCAGTACACCCCCGCCATAAATATCAGCAGCTTGAGGGACTTCTGGGCGAGCGCCGGTACCCACTGGAAGACCGCCACGTGCAGTGCCAGCAAGAGTATCAGCACCGGCGCCTTGAGGGCGCGGATCGTGTTCGCCAGCACGATCTCAGCCGCAATTAGAAAGCTCGACGACTCGTACGAGTACGCCTTGGCCGCCGGGAGGAACGGTGCTATCCCCGTGGCCCCATCTCTCCACTGAGAAAACTTCTCCATCTTGGTTACTTTGCTCTCTATCCCTTGCGATGGGGGGGGGGCTGTAACTTGGGACACATCAACTGAAAATCTCGGCTACGGCTGAACAGGGGGAGAGCTATTCCACCGGGTGCGCCACGAGAAATGCAAGCGCGAGGTGCTCCAAAGCCTCGCAATCGAGCAATTGCCTCGCCCGAGGGCCCTGTTAGCTTGCGCCGCCGCTAGAACCCCCAGTCGCCGATTACGCGGCCGACATCGATAGGTCGGACGGCAAGCCGCACGGCCGCTGCGGCGCCCACACACTTTTTGGTGAATTAACTGCCCCTGTTCAGCCGCACCCCGATCCGTTAAAACAGAGTGAAATTTGATTTGGCCTGATCTGATTGGATCGCTAGCATGTCGTTTAGAGCCGTTAACGAGCGAGCAGCGCGTTTCCTCGCTCCGTACCAAGTCGACAAGTGGTACTGGCAGCTGGGCCGCAAGCTGGCCTTTGTCGGTACGGGTCTCTATGCCCGGACCCTGCTAAACCACATGTTCAAGCCGGAGGTGAGCAACCTCGACATTCTCCAGGAGGCGTACCGCACCTCCAAGATCGAGAACCGGGGTCTTCTCACAGTCATGAACCATACCTCTGTGCTGGATGAGCCGCTGTGCTGGGGGATCCTCCCCGTCGACCAGGTGACGCACCCCCAGCGGATGCGGTGGACCCTGGGGGCGGAGAACATTTGCTTCAAAAACCGCTTCCTGGCCGGGTTCTTCTCCATGGGCCAGGTACTTGCCACCCGGCGCAATGGCGCGGGCCCATTTCAAGGGTCCGTGGACGCCGCAGTGCGGCTCCTGTCGCCGAACAATTGCGAGTACTCCGCCGAGTACTTCAACAGTTCTCCGTACCTGGGCGGCCTCACTCCGACCGCCAATTGGGTCCATGTGTTCCCCGAGGCGCTGGTACACCAGCCGGAGGCGCCGCATAACAATACCCTGCGGTACTTCCACTGGGGCGTCAGCCGGATGGTGCTCGAAGCGGCAAAACCCCCCATTGTCGTGCCTATCTTCACCCAGGGGTTGGAAAAGGCCATGCCCGAGGACCAGCCGAGCTTTATACCCAAGAACATTGGGGGCACCGTGCACTTTAACGTTGGGCAGCCCATGCGCGAGGAGGAGGTGGTGGCCTTCCGGCGGCGGTGGGTCGACCTCATCGCCAAGGACGGGTCCAGCCTCGAGGAGGACATGAGCGAGAACCTCAAGACGGGCAGCGAGGCTCAGGCACTGCGTAGCGAGGTCGCCAGCGCAGTGCGACGGTGCCTCGACCAGAACGCTCGGTTCAAGCACCTGCCTAAAGACGAGCCCCGCTTCGACGACCCCGACTTTTGGCGCCTCCCGCCAGACCAGCGAGACGTCCAGGTGAAAAAGAATATAGAAGGCCGCCACGCCTCAAGTAACGCTTCATGATATTTATAGACCGCCTACCCCATGCAATTGGCCATATTGTATTCAGCCCTCGAGCTCCCCAACTACAGGGGTCTGGGGGACCGGTCCCCCAGTTCAATTGAACCGAGTGATACGCCTGTAGCGTGTTCGAGGGCCAGCCCTCGAGCTCCCGTAGTTGGGGGTTCCACCCCCAAACCCCCATTATTCATTGGTAAGCTTCACAACTGTGCGAGACCCTCGCTACGGGGGATTGGGGGCTGGCTCCCAATTACAACTACAGGGGGTCTGGGGACTGGTCCCCCAGTTCAATTGAACCAAGTGATTACGACGGCAACGTATTCGAGGGCCAGCCCTCGAGCTCCCGTAGTTGGGGGTTTCACCCCCAAACCCCCATCGTCCATTAGGCTGTACAACTCTGCAAAACCCTCGCTACAGGGGTTCAATTGGGGCTCATAGTGTCTCGAGCTCCTGTTACGGGGTACCAAGCGTGTAACAAGGTGTTGCAAGGGCGTTGGGAGGTTTGTTACGAAACGCTGTAACAGGGTGTACCGAGGACTGTGGTACCACCAGCGAATCTCCACCACCGACCGCCATTAGACTGGCCATTTCTACTAAACCTACCGCCGCCGGCTCTCCTCCACGGCCAGCCTACCTGCTACGCCCTCTCCAGCGGCTGCTTTAAAGCCTGTAACGACAATCTCCCAACCGGCCAGTTTTACCAACCCGACACCGACATGACCAGTACGCCTGGGATGGACATCTCACCCGCGTCGACGATGCTGAATGGGCACTCGAAGAAGATCACCGAGTCGCCAGCCCCGTCGCAGCCAAGCGCCGCGACGACGCCGCTGCGTAACGGCAGCGGAGCGCCGGGAATCACCGTTACCGGCAAGCGCATCGAGGTGGACGGCCTCATGAGCGAGTTCCAAAAGCTCCTGGGGGAGAGCTGGGACCGGTACCGCGACGCGGTTACGCTCTTCCTCAACGGGCGGCTGACCCGGGTCGAGCTTGAGGAGGAGCTGGACCCAGTGCTCGATAGCACGACGGTGCGGATGCACAATCAGTTCTTGCTGGCGGTGTACGCCAATGCGCTCCGGGACGCCCCCCAGGGCGAGAACGCCATGTTCATTGGGTGGAGCAAGAAGTCTGGGGGCGAGGAGGGCTCGTCGGCGATTTCGCGGGGCGACTCGCAGTTGACCAAGCTCAAGGAGAACGTGATGGAGCTGTCGATTCGAGAGCGGAAGCGGATCAAGGCAATTGCCAAGGAGGCGCCGAAGCGGGTGGCCATGCCGTCGACGGTTACTGCGACGCGCCAGGCCATGCTACCGCGGATTCCGCTCCACAATGACGGATCGAATACTAGTAGCACTAATGGAACTACAAAGCAGGGCTCCCCGGCGGTACAGAAGCCCGGGGAGAAGGAGCCTACGCCCGCAGCGTCCACAGCGGCTCTGGGGAACCCTGTCATGTGGGCGCAGGACATTATCCACTCGTACGAGGCGCCATTGGCGACGGAGATGTACGAACTGCCGGATAACGACAGTTTGAATACGCGTATTTTGGGTATTTGTTTGGAGCACGGGCTGTTGAACGGCTTGGATTCGCAGGTTCCGGAGGTTATGGCCATTGGGCTGGAGCATTATCTGCGGGACTTGGTGCAGAATGCGCTGGATCAGACGCGTAGAAGGAAGAAGCCGGGCAAGGAAGATGTTTTGAGCGCCGTGGACATGTCGCAGGTGTTGGAAACCTCGGCGACGTGCTTTGTCGAGACCAATGGGCCCACGTACCGGCTACAAAACTCCATGCTCGTGGACGAAGAGTCGGTGCAGGGAGAAGTTGAGAGTGTCAAGAATGACAGTGCGACTACGCCAGAGCTCCAGGCCCTGCTCAACGAGCTTATTGGAACCAATTGAACCGTTCATTAATTATACGAGCCTCTACCGCTTAGTTCCGTGATGACCACCTTTGGAGTTAATCCGGCCAGAAATTTGAGCTATAATATTGGCGCTTTGGAGATTCGTGAACTATACACTTGGTGAGTTGGAATTCGTGAGCTATACACTCGAGCTTTGGAGATTCATGATCTACAACACCTGGCGAGCTGGAAATTATAGCTTTGGTGAGTTGGAGTTCATCAACTTCCGTTATAACACTTGGTGAGTTGAAACTCAACTTCCGTTATAACACTTGGTGAGTTGAAAATCAACTTCCGTTATAACACTTGGTGAGTTGAAAACTCCAGTGCTGTGATCAATGGATTCTACGTATAGCTGCGGTAGAGCGCCTCGAACTGAGCTCGCTGGTCCTCGGATAACAGCTTCAACAGTTGTTCCGGAGACGCCTCCGCTACCAGCTCCTCCAGCTCCCGCATCTCATCCTCGTCGAGATCCGACTCCCTCTCCTGTTGCTCGGTCTCCTCCACCCCGTCCGGAACCACATACTTCCACCCGTTTTCGTCCTCCGTTTGATACTTGCCCAAGATCTCCCGCAGCTTATCCTTTTCAAACTCATTCACCCGGTTCGCCTTGACGTGTTCCTCCACGTTGGCCTTGTAGAACCGCTCGGTACACGCCCCATGGGCCTCACTCTTATAACACGCCACCGAGCAGTACAACTGCGCACACTTGGGGCACGAGTACTTGCCGGCCTGGCTACTGCAAAACGCACACACGCTAGAAGCGCTCGACGCAAACTTGGCGTCCGACCCGGACGGCTTTAGCTCCGCACCGTGTTCATATATTTTTACCATCGTACGCCCTAAACCCGGGTCCTGTACCTGCTACGTAGTTGGAAATACTAGTTATCGTGAACAATAGTCCACTTGGTCCCCCCGTTTTGCTATCAGCATGCCCATTAGGCGATTTAAAGTGTCGGCTTTAATTTTTCATGACAGGTCACGTGAGGGACTTAATATTTTTCAACCTCACCATTGATAGTACGCCAGCATTGGACAGCCCCGGCTTACCTGGTATACTCCATAGAGCACAGACTCAGACTCCAGCATGAAGCGGCTTTCGTCTTCAGTGGGCCGCCGCGTCGTGCGCCCTGGCTGTCGCGGCGCCGCAGCGCTCGGGATCAGCTACCAATGGCCCCGGGCCTACGCTACGCGGGGTAAACCAAAGAAGAAGGGCAAGTGGCTCCACCGGATCCTGTTCAAGGAACCAGAGCAGCAGTGGCATGAGGCGGACATGAGTGGAAGTGCTGAGCATGACCAGATGGCGCGGCAGCTCAAAGAAGGCCTCCTCAAGTCCAAGACCCAAGTCGACCGCGATAACATTGCCAGCCTTATTGGCCGCCTCGTCGAGGCCTCCCCGGAGGGGAATATCCCCGAGCCGTACGTCCCCATGGTGGAACTGGCGTACAGTCTTGCATATGAGAGCTTTGATCTCGCCGCGCGGCGGAGGCTCTACCGGTCCCTGGTCAACCGTGAACAGTTGTCGGGGGTGCTCAAATGCAGCACGATTACACGGCTCTACGCCAACCTGGCCGAAACTGAGACGGACGATACATCCGCGATGATAAACGGGCTCTATTTCATCTTGTTCCTCCGCACCCAGGACCGCGTCGCGGAGTCAATGCGTCTGTTGGATGTGCTGCTGGGTAAACACAAGCTAGTCAATGATCTCGTGGTGACCAGGTACCTCCGGGACCTCGAGTCGCACAAGCTCGCTGACGTGGCCCTTCTCGAGAAACTGCTGGTCGAGAGTGGCCTTGTACAGCAACAAGTGGAGCAGCTGGACACGGTGCATGAAATGCTCACCGTCTTCAGCGAGACAATTGCATCAGCCCCGAAGCAGGGGAGTGATGAGTACGCACGGTTCGGGCAATTTGTATCCAAGGTTATTATCCCGCTCAAGTCCCGTATTCCCTTCAACACAGAGACGAGCATTATTCTCATGGACGCCTGCCTCAACTTTAACGAGACAAAGTCCGGGTTGGAGGTGCTCGACAAGGTCGTCGCTGCAGACTGGAGCTCGATAGTGCCCCCGGATGGAGACCGCGAATCTAAGGTGCAGTTCCTCGAGCTGGTGTTGGCTTGTTGCTCTCGGTTCGGGTCTCTGCAGTTTGGTGAAAAAGTGTACAACCAGCTGTGGCAGGAGCAAGAGCATTTCGTCAAGGAGACGTGGGACGTGATTATCCAGTGGAATCTGCGAGCTTCCAGCGGTGACCTGGAACAGATGAAAACGACGCTGGAAAAAGTAAAGGAACAGTTTAACCTTGACGACACAACTCTCAGCGGCGTTATCCAGATGGCTCTCGCCATGAACCTAGATAACCGGTTTATCAAGGCCGCAATGGACTACTTCAAGTCGGCTCTCTACGTGGATGGTGACATTGACACTTATGCCGCCCTCATTTGTCACTCACTGGAGCGCGACGACGTTGAGACCGCCCATAAATTGTTCGATAAGAGTCTCACCAGCGGGTGCCAGTGGGACAAGAGCGCTAATAGTCAGACCAGGGCTCACCTGGCAGTTCTGGATAACCTCATTGTGGCCATGTGCCGGAATAGCCCCCAAAAGTACGACACGACATACACGTTCAAGTACTTTCAAAAGGTCAAAATGTTCACCCCGACTGTCGGCTACCCTGCTCAGCTGGCAATGGTCAAAATGTTCCTGGAGGGTGACTACATCCCGGATGCTGGCCGCTTTTTGGAGGACGAGTTTGGTGACCGTACTGCCATGCCCCACGACCGCATGGCTGAGCTGTATGCGCTATTGAACGACTACATTATGACTAGTGCTAATTACGAGCTGTCTTGGTTGCTCTATGGATACATGTCCAAGTACATTAAGCTCCCATACGAGTCCTACCTCCCCACTATGCTGCGGTTCTGCGAGATTAGACGCCCAGACGCGGCAATGCTTATCTTCAAGTATCTTCGATCGCGACAGCAAAAGGAAGGGCTCCCAGGGCCCAGCGAGCAGATGTACCGTGCGCTCTTCACCGAGTTTGGCCGCATGATGTACGAAGACGGTATCAATCAGCTCCACATGTACTTTAAGATGGATATTGGAGTCGAGCCTACTGTTCCGCTGCTCAACTCGGCCATGAACGCATATGCGGGACTTCACCGGGATAACAAGGTCTATGAGATTTGGACCCAATTGGAGAGCTTCCCCGGAGGCGGTATTGACAATGAGTCGATTACCGTGCTGCTCCGCCACCTGACGCGATCGTCGATTGAAGATGTAGAGCGACTTTGGCTGGATGCCAAGCGGGAGTACAACGTCGAGCTCAACGAGCAAAACTGGAGGCAATACCTCATTTCCAACTGCTACCACGGGTATTATATGCGAGCGCTCAACCTGGTAAAAGAGATGGAAACTGTGCATGGAATTGAGCCATCGGATGAGACGATCGAGGCACTGTACAACTGGACCATGATCGAGTCTCGAAAAGACAATGTCCGTCAGTGGGCATTAGAGAACAAGCCTGATACGTGGAAACGTCTTGAGGCCAAGGGAGACTTGAAAGAATACGTGCTTCCCGAGGGAAGCGACGGGTCGAGCGAGGAGTCTCGACGAGCCGAGACAATTGGCATGCTGGAGAACGAGAACCAAGAAAAGCATCGATATCTAAAGTAACGATATAACGAACCGTAACGATCTGTAAATAAAACAATTCAATCCGCGATAATTCGATAATACAGTCATGTGTAATAAGTTTTACAAGTACGGAAAAGCATACCTTCCAAATCATCTCGTCATTACAGGCTATGTGTCGTTAAATAATCATCTCTTCTTCAATTGGGTATTATTGACCTTGGTCGCGAAACGCAAAGAAGAAATAGTCTCGTTAAGGTGGTTCTGCACCGGCGAAATGTTGACAAACATTAAAGTCTTGGAGTTGCCGGTCAAAGAGTACTGCAGCAGATAGGTCAGCTTCGAGTTGCGGAACGGTACGTGAGAGCCCGGCTTCGCCATGGCATGAATCACATCGCCAAGGGCGCTAAGGCTCTTGTTGATCGCCTGGGTCTCCTTGAGGCGGTCCCCGGAAGCCTGACTATGGGCTAATCGTTCCGATCCGGCGAGATCAATCAGGTTGAGAGTACCCTCCCGTGTCTCGCCGGTAATCCTATTGGCACCGTATATCCTCAGGATAAACACGCTGTGAGACCGCGACGACCGCTCATTAGCTTTGGTCGCGGCAACGGAACGGTTACTATCTGCCCTTTTTAGCACTGCTGCTACTTGCTCGGGCGAGCTGAGCTGCACCGATGTCAGATCAGTGACGGTGGTCTTTCGGATGTTAGTGTCGTGTCTTATTTCCAGCTTTGCTTTCTCAAATGAATCGTTGGATGCCAGCAGGTCATTCAATTTCTCATTATAAATCTCGACAAACTGGCCCTGGCATTCATACGACCACCCTCGGTCTTGCATAACGGCCGCTGTCTCGAAGATCTGCTCAATTGCCCGCGGAATCATGCCGTCACGCCCGTGGCTCATTGTGTACGTCTTACCAGAACCGGTCTGGCCGTACGCAAAGATGCACACGTTGTATCCATCGAGAGCACTCTGCACTAACTGGCTAATCTCTTCAAACACTTGTCCGTTGGTAGACTCGGGGTAAAACACTTTATCGAACCCAAACGGAAGCATTTTTGACGCGCCGTCGCGGATAATAATCTGTTGTCCCTCAAGGTCACGATCCGGGTACTCAAACTCCGCAGCGTTCCCGTCATCGTGCTCTGGGACAGTAGGACGCACTCTACAAAACACTCGGATGTTCCCCTTTAGTTCCTGGACCTGGTTATGGAGCTTACGCCGCAGAGTCTCCTCTTTGAGCAGCTTCTCCCGGGCCCGGTCCTTATCGTCTAATGCGGCCTCCATTGCAGCCCGCATCTCGTCATTCTTCTTTTTGGCGAGTTCCAATTGGTACCTCAGTTCTTCGATCTGTGCCTCTTGGCCCTTATTGATCGTTTCAAACGTCACAGAGCTTGCCGACATGTCTTTAAGTGTGTTCCTCAGGGCCTCTGCCTCGTGGTGCTCTGCGTCGTACTTGTCATTGGTAGCAGCCACCTGTTGTTGTAGCGACTTGATTTCTCGCTGGGCCCCTTCTAACTGGGCTCGATGCCGCGACGAAGCTTGTTCGAGCATCATTTCGTGCTGTTCAGCCTGTTTCGCAAGCCGCGACTCGTTTTCAGCCCCCTGGGACCGCATTTGCTCGATCAGTGTATCATAATGCTTACGGATATCCTCGCTTCGTTCGGCAATGGCGCAGTTGAACTGGTCGGTAAAGTTATCCCTCAGTTTCTGGCGCTCCTCTTCGAACTGGGTGCTCATTTTCATAAACATCTCCTGCTCTTTCTCGACCAATTGCGACTTGAGGTCCCCAGTGGACATGAGATGCTCTTCCTTGAGGTGCAGAATCTGCGTTTCAAGCTCGCTCACCTTCTTGTGGTGCTCCTCCCGCAGCTCCAGTTCCCGGGACTGCATCTGCGACGCCCCCGAGAGCTGCTTCTCCTGGAAATCCCGCACCTGGTCCTCGAGTTTTTGCTTATCGAGCTCGAGCTTTTCAATTTTAGTCAACGACTCGCGCCACTGGCTCATAACTGTGGCAAACTGCTCGTCGCTCGTCTTGCTGAGAATGTGAGCCGCAGACTTCTCCCGCTCCTCGGCGGTCTGCTGCTGGATCCCACCCCCGTTTATGCTCAGCCCGCGTGTACGCTGGTTGTACAGCTTATCGTGGGACACCTGGAACCCAGCAATCCCGCTGGGGTGCTTGGTGTAGCTGCCGATAGAGGTGTGCGGCCGCGTGCGGCTCGTGCTGCGGCTCAGCGACCGCTGCGGGATTTGGCTGCGCTTCTTGGTCACCATACCGCCTGCGGCGGCGGCGATAGCGCCATTCCTGGTGCGGCTTCTTCCTCTAAACGTGTCTACGGGCTGCGGCGGCGGCGGCATCATCATTGAGTCTTGAACTCGTCCAATGGAGACCTTGGTCGGCGGCGGAAGCCGTGTCCCGAACGATTTCGTCTGGACGCCGCCGTGTGGGTCGACATTCTCGTCATCCGACATTATACCCACTGCTAGTGCTCTCTGTGTCGTCTGGTCCTCGAGTTTTCCGTGGGTTAGCCAGTGCTTTACGCGCAAGGGATTGTACTGCAATGGAGTGCGGGTGTTTATTTTCAATGTCGACCTCTTCCCCTGATGGCGTTGCCATGGCAACAATGCCGCGTCGTCGGAGGGCAAATGTCGTGTTGTCGCAATGTCGGGGTGGCGGCCCGAGGAATTCATAGATGATGTGTATATCTGAGAATGAAAATATTAATCGCGAGGCAGATCATTTTTGATTTATCAGATATCAGCGGCGGTATTTGGGGAAAATGGGCAAGAAGTACAGTGTCGCGGTCAAGCGGCGACGAAGCGAGGAGCAGCAGCCGGTGGAGAAGAAGAGGGCTGTCAAGTTTGAGAAAGAACCGGTTGAAAGCGAGTCTGCGAGCGACGAGAGCTCAGATGAGGAGGTAGAAGAGGAGGGAGAGATTGTCGAGTCAAGCGCAGAGGAGTCGTCGATAGACGATGTCAGCGGCGACGAAATTGAAGACGACGAATTCCTTGTCGACAGTGACGATGACGAAGAGGAGGGTGAAGAGCCCGAGGGGCGATCAACGAAGAAGAGAAGAGTAGAGGAGGGCAAGTTCAGCACTGCCATTACGAAAATTCTTGCATCTAAAATCAAAGCACACGACCGAGATGATCCCATCCTCGTGCGGTCCAAGAAGAAGATGAAGGACCTGGAGGATGCCAAGCTCGAGGCTAAGGCGCGGAAGGCGATCAACGCCGAGAAGAAGCAGCTGGAGAATAAGGACCGGGTCACTGATCTTGCGGGGAATCAGGAGCACGAGCGTATGCTCAAGCAGATTGCCAAGCGGGGTGTGGTCAAGCTGTTTAATGCCGTCACTGCTACCCAGTCCAGTTCTACCAAGGACACTGGCAAGATGGTCGGGCTGGTGAAGCAGGAGGAGAAGGTAAATGAGATGTCCAAGGAGAAGTTCCTTGATCTTATTCGATCCAAGTAATGAGCTAACGTAATTATAATTGAATTTTATCATTGCATATCTGAACTATATCTATAAACCCCCTTGCACGGAACTAGCGAGTCCTCCACATGAGCAGAATCCACACCACGGTCATGGCGGCGAACATGGCAAAAGCATACGGCCCGAGAATCTTAACGCCCGTGTGGTTTGAAATGATACCATTGATAAACGGCAAGACAGCACTACCGCCACCGCCAAGTGCTCCAGCAAAGCCCACCCCGGAGACATGGAGCCATTTCGGCAGTTTCTTAATCGCGACCACGATAACGATGGGGAACACTGGCCCCGCCCAGAACCCAGCCACGCCAATGGCTACCGCGGAAACAATCAGATGGTCGACGAGCCAGAACACGAGCAAAAACACAGACGTTAAAATGTAATACACCAAAAGGCACCACTCCTCGTGCTTGAGATACTCGGTGAGGTATCCGAGAACGATTCGCCCTACTGCCAGGCCGGTCCAGAACCCTGTAGTAACATAGCCCATCTTGTCTACATTGCCATTCCGCACTTCAATCATAAACGTTGAGGTCCAACCGCCAATGGTGACCTCGCCACCCACGTACAGGAAGAGCGAAAGG
This sequence comes from Blastobotrys malaysiensis, assembly GCA_030558815.1. NCBI lineage: Eukaryota > Fungi > Ascomycota > Dipodascomycetes > Dipodascales > Trichomonascaceae > Blastobotrys > Blastobotrys malaysiensis. Next base: position 117,913 of record JAKTQL010002532.1, on the reverse strand, counting down.
GCCGTAGCCCATACAATCTTGTTGGTGACAACAGTGAGGACAGAACTGGTCTTGTTATCTGCATTCTCGAGGGTCTTAACGTACGCCTTTCCGGTGTCACCATAAAAGGAGAAGAAGGACATGAGACTGTTGCAGACGGCCAGACCAACCAGTATTCCGTAGCAGTAGTTCCACTTGACTCCGGCTGCGATCATGGCCTGGAAAATCGTCGGGGAAATAATACCGCCCACGCCGTAGAACCCATGCAGCAACCCCATGAGCTGGTTGGAATTGTGGAGGCTGCCGACAAAGGCGTTCATCGAGGAGTCGACTCCTCCTCCGCCAAACCCGAGGATGGCATACGCGATAACAAACACTGGGAACGGCGGAGCCGTAATGCAAATGATGAACCCAATGAGATGGCAGCAGGTGCCCATCACGCATACACCCCATCGCCCTATCTTGCGATGGAGTACGTCGTTGGACAGGGCGACAATGAAATACCCGCAAAACGGGGCTACAAAGGCCACTGAGGCGACCAAATGGTCAAGATCGTAGTGTTTCTCAATTGACGGAAGTAGAACTCCAAGAGTCGAGTCGTTCATGCCCAGCACCAGGAATGCATAAAAAGTAGCGGCCACTCGGGCAATGTTCTTCTTTGAGGACCTCCAGCTCTCTTTTTCTAGTTCTGATTCCTGGGACTCGGCACTGGCGGATAATGATCGAGTTTCAATATTATTGTTAGTGTGGTCTCCTTGAGGGAAGGAGGACTGTTCGACCTGTTTGGCCCCAGAGGACTCTATGACGACCTCTTCGGTCCTAATTTTCTCAAACGAGCCCATTTGACGAATATTACGATATACTGTAAATATCAAGGGTCGTCTATTGACTATTTATAACTCTACCAGAATGCCTGGTTTATACGGGGTAGCTAAAAATGGAGTACAAGCTCTTGGTACGATGACAAAATCTGGCAATGACTTGGCTTTGAAAATGGCGAACTCGATAAATTCTGACAAACATCGGCACATAACTACTCGATATAGTAGTGATAATGCTAAGTACCTGTGCAGCAGATTACCACCGCCAGTATCCTCTTGTCGGACCGAACGTTTGCCAAGACATTTTCCCGCCGTATATCCCGCGTTGCCAATACTTTTTTTTCATTGGCTCTAACGCGGCCCGCTAATTAACAGGGCATATAAGCAGTGCTATTATTAAACTGTTCCTGCTGCGCGTATTGGTATTGCACCGGAAATTGCAATTGACTGTATCAAGCTTGAAATATACCGTTCTCGATGAAAATCAGCCGGGGTACAATTGCGAAACTAAATACTCCACCTACCATTGCTATTGACGATGGAGTATGTTAATCGGGGATTTTTTGATCACATCGATAAGATTCGGGGCAAGGTATTGCGAAATACCGGCAATAACGTTTAACGGCTATCAATTAAGATCAAACAAATCGAGATTCATACTATTTACAAGTAACGAACAATAAATCAATGCAAAAGACTTTTCCCTCTATTTCTTCTCAAAGTCCCGGGCCTGCAAGTTTCTGGTCATAGCCGGCAGAGCGACCCGCAGGCCGTCCAGCTCCTTGGTCATTGGAATCTGACACCCCAATCGCGACGTCTCAGTGAGGCCAAATGCCAGGTCCAACATGTCATTCTCATCATCATCGGGCTCCTCCATTCGGTCGTAATACTCTGGATCAACAATTACATGGCAAGTGGAGCAGGCACACGACCCGCCGCACGCGCCCTCCATGTCCAGGTTGTTCGCCTGCGCGATATCTAATAGGTTATCGCCCTCGGCGACCTCAACCTTGATCTGCTCCCCGTCCTTGGTGATAAAAGTGACATGGAGCTCCTCGCCCGGGTTGGGCTTCTTAACGTGCCCGTGCTGGGCCACAAAAGAGCTGGTAAAAGGCCGCACCTGCAGAGGCGCCGGGCCCACGACCCGTCGCGCTGCAACTCTACCCAGCGAACAACTTGCCAGTACCGCCCGTCTCAACATTTCGAAATCTCGTGGGTCTCTCGCTCTGTCAAGTCGGATCGAGCCCATTTGCAATTATGAATAAAACCGGCTCCCCGGTCGGAGATCCGGCCCCCGCTGGGTATCAGCCGCACATGGGGCACTGGCCTCGTACAGGGGTATTTGGCCCACCCGATTCACTCACCCGGGTCTACCAGTCGTAGTGGGGGCTCAATATTTAAAGGGTATAAACGCAGTAATGAGTTTACCAATGTCTGTGCAAAATTGGGCAGTGGTACAAGGCGTTGTATGGATATTGTGGTAAAAATTGACCATGGTGCCATGCTGAGCGACTTGTCAACTTTAGAACCGTAATGAGCGGTGCGAGACAGGTACTGTTCATCGGTGATCTACGTGATATACTGGTAATGCCGTATGTACAGCCGCATTACTCATTAATCTTCCATCACCGGCCATCATTAATCTAGTCAGTCTTATCAATCATTAATCATTAATCCAGTCAACCATACCAATCATTATCATTAACCTAATCAACCATACCAATCATTAATCATTAACCTAATCAGTCATACCAATCACTAATCATTAATCCAATCAACCATACCAATCACTATCACTAAAATAGTCCAATTCAACAATACCAATCATAATCACCATCGTTACAATAGTCCGATTAACAACTATCAATCATTAATTATTAGTTCAATTGTCAACCGCACCAATCACCAATTACTATTACCAATTACTCATGTATCGCCAATTGTTAGGCGCTTTAACATCTAACCAATTCAACATCTAATCAATTCTACATCTAATCAATTCTACATCTAACCAATTCAACATTTAACCAATTCAACATTTAACCAATTCAACGTCTAATCAATTCACCATCTAATCAATTCACCATCTAATCAATTCACCATCTAATCAATTCAACATTTACCAATTCAACGACTAATCAATTCAACATTTAATCAATTCAACATCTATCAATTCAACATTTAATCAATTCAACGACTAACCAATTCAACGACTAATCAATTCAACGACTAATCAATTCAACGACTAATCAATATTTAATCAATTCAACATTTAATAAATTCAACGACTAATCAATTTAATCAATTCAACATCTATCAATTACTTCTACCGTTCATGTCTATCAATGATCGGCTCCCAACGGCAGCCGTGCGCCGCACCGATACCAATGACCAATGAGACATTAATACCAATTGAATCGCCATTTCGAGTCCCTGTCGATACAAATCGTCTCTATCCCTCTAGAATCCTGTCAATAGTCAATATATTCCATTTGCCGCAACCCCCGTAGTACACGGCCGCCCCTACCAAAACCTCCCAAACCGGTGTGCCGTCAAGTGGCAACCTCCCCTTTATCCATAACCAATGTCGGATAGCACAGAGTTGTTCACGCAGTACGAAGGGGACTTCCAGCTGACCTGGACCGAGATCCAGCAGAAGCTTGAGGAGATCCCCGGGCTCGGGTCCAAGCAGCAGCGCGCGGGCGCCGTCCAGGCCGTTGAGCGGGCCGTCGACGAGGCCTACGAAATCCTCGACCAGCTGTCCATTGAGGTCCAGAACATTGCGTCCGCGTCCCGTGGCAAGTACAATAGCCGCCTGCGGGAGTACCGTTCGCAGGTGGCTGGCGCTAAGCGCCAGCTCAAGGAGGCCGAGGCCGAGGCGGACCGCAAGGCGCTGTTTGGAGACCGTCCGGGCACCCCTCAGGGCGGCTCTGTGGCGGAGGACGGGAGCGACCAGCGGTCGCAATTGCTTGGGGGCCAGGCGAGCTTGGAGCGGTCGAGCCAGCGGCTGCGGGACTCGCAGCGGGTCGCTCATGAGACGGAGCAGGTCGGGGCGACCATATTGAGCGACCTGCGGGGTCAGCGGGAACAGATTGTAAACAGTAGAGACGTGCTCATGGAGGCGGACGGGTTTGTTGATAAATCCATGCGGACCATCCGGACCATGACCCGACGAATGACCACTAACCGAATTATCACCGTTGCGATCATCACCATTCTGATCGCGCTTATTCTGCTCGTCATTGCGAGCAAGTTTTGGTAGCCTGTGTAATGCAAATATTTATGATTCTACGGATATGCAAATGCGCTGAGAATGCAGGGTCTACCGGTAGTTTTACAAAACAGAAACAGTTCCAAACCGTTTCACCAACGGGTAGACTGGTGAACTCGTGTGAGCAATTCAATTCAAATTTTAACTCTCTCGTATATCTTATCAACCACTTTTGACACCTCCTCTCCGACAATGAGAAGCATCTTGACTCCTCCCTTGAGCTCCGCTACGGTCATCTCGCCCTGTGTAGACAACCCCCCTTCTGGCAATAAATATACAAAGTAGTTTGGTCCCTTGAGCCCCCGTAGCGCCGTCACCGTAGACATCCAGTTTTGGCGGTAATTGTCGTCCGCCTCCGTCTTGGCCCCGCCGCTATTCTCCAGCGCCAGCTCGTCAGCCATGTCCAACAGGTACCCGCCAAACACCGTATACTGGCGCACCGTGTCGCGGCTGTGGTTGTCAACCATCTGGCGCATGCACGCTAGCTTCCACATCCTCGTGGCCCCGTCGTTACACAGCTGCTCCGGTTTGAGTCCAATTAGTGACGAGCAGTAAATCCCCGACAGCGACGAGCTCGACGCCGTGAGCCTCTCCTGGAGCGCCTCGGCCACCGTCTTGATCAACGTCTTGTTCTGGCCCTCAATGGCAATCGCCCGCGGCTCAGACGCCCCGCTTGGCTCGCAAATCATGCTCAAAATGTCCGCCTTTTCCCGGATCGAGAGCTCGCCGCTCGGAGTACCCGTCTGGACCAGCGCGACTGCAGACTGGTACCGCTCCCCTCGCACCGAAACGTTGGCCAATGGGTCATAGTACGAGCTGGTGCGTCGCCTCTTATTGCGCGACTCGTCCTCAAAAACCGTCGTCAGCTGCTGGTGCTGATAGTACGGCGTCTGGAACTGCGGCTGCACATTGGAGATCTGGTTCGCGGCCGGCGATGATGGCGATTGCGGACTGTTCGGATGCGAAGAGCCGCTGCCCCCCTGGTGTGCTACCACCCCCGAATGGTTCTGGTGCTGCAGTGGCGGCGGTGGCGGTTGGTTAAACGGCCATGGCGACGAAGATGGCGAATTCTTGCTGCTCTTGGAGTACATAATGTCGCTCAATGGAGGGGTCGACGCCGGGGAGCTGGGCAACTCCGACTCGGTCGATCCGTGCTTGAGCCTCGGAAGAGACACCACCGAAGCGGTCTGTTCAGACCCTCGAGACGAGAATATCGACGACCCCGACCGCGACGACGAAGCTGAAGATATCGAGCTCGACGTCGACTGGAACCGGTACGGGTACGATCCCGCCGATCCTCCCCGGCCATAAATCGCTGCAGTAGCTGCAGCGACCGTTCCACTAGTCTGGGCATGCGTAGCCGGTGCTGCTGGCGGGGGAGGGGGAGGCAGAGATGCCGGTTGCTGCTGCTGCTGCTGCTGCTGTTGCTGCTGTTGCTGGGCCCCAGATGCCTGGGCATGCGAGTATTGAATCGGCAGGGGCTGACTCATGTATTGATGCAATTGTGTGTAATGCTGTGGCTGCTGCGGCGCCGTCGCTTGCGGCGGTGGCGGCGGCGGTGGTGGAAGCGGCAGCGGGGACGGCTGCGCCGAAGTAGGATAGTAACCGGGCATAGTAGTTGGCTCATTGTAGGGAGAGTTCGATGCAGAAGCAGACTTTGAGCGCTTAATATTGACGCTCGATGCAATTGCCTTCGCCGAACCCCCCGGGGTGATACCTTTACACACTGGGCAAATGCCAGACTCAGTGCTCGCAGACCCACCTTTTTTCCCGCTTCTTCTCGGCTGATACCGATAATCAGGAAATCTTTCGAGATGAGACCGCTTCTCCTCGTCGCCCAAATGGATCCAAAAGTCCTTCTCGCGCTGAGGTAGCGACCTCCATCGCTCACCAATGATCTTGGAGATCTCGGGATTTGACTTTCCCGGGTTCTCGGCTAGCACCAGAGAGTGATGATGCTGGCGGTACAGAATGAACGCATTCCGCGGCCGCGGCACTCGTGAAGTTTGATGCGAGCAAATGCAAACGTGGGTAGGTTGTGATGTGGTCCCTCCAGTCAGCAGACTCGACGGCGGATGCTGCTGCTGTTGCTGCTGCTGCTGATGATGATGATGCTGAAGTTGTTGGATTGGTGCAGGTGGTGGCGACGGTGGAGGTGGGGGTGGAGGTGGAGGATTCTGGTGGTATGGAATCGGCGGCAGTGGGGCCGAACCATGATGGTGTACAGAATGCTGGTGGTATGTTGGAGGCTGGTGCTGTGGTGGCGGTGGTGGCGGCGTAGGCTGGGGGTGATGATGGTGGTACTGCGATTTGTCAGACATGAATGATGATAAGATACTAGTGGTGCAACGCCTTCTTCTTCTTCGGCTCGAATAAATAGGTATTTTGTATTTCAAATGTCGTTAAAGTCATGAGAATGCGAATTGCAGTAAGATTTTTGTTCGCCTCGTATCGTCGTTAGATCATAAAAGGTGCGCTTCTATTAACGGGAATCACCCCAGAGGTCGCCTAGTAGTAGTTCAGAAGACTCGTAATAGACAAGAGTCCCCCAAATGAATAGATTTCGCCCGCAGATAATGTGTATACAGCACACTCTAGTGGAGGGTCCCAGAGGGTCCAAAAAGCCCCTATAATGTCGATCTTGCTATAGGGGTCCCCAGGATTTGTTCGCCAGCGTACAGGAATCAACAAGACTCGCGCGAAAACGGCGGTCAAAGTATTGCTCGTTTCGGACAGCAGCTATGTCGCGTCTAGACCAATAGCGATGATATCCTACTAACTTTGGATACGAAGCTTTGGATAAACCGTTTAAACCCGCTTTACCAACGCTCAAATTCTCCGGCTCTTTTCTCTCCCCAAATGCAATATCGACAAATACTCGACGGTTTAGCCTGGATTTTTAACGCAAAAGATAAGAAAGACGTCCCCAAACAGTCATCAAACGAAGTTCTTTCTTAACGGTAACGAACCCAGCAGCTATTCAACGATACTACACCTTTGGCACTAGTCGTCAGTCAATAGAATAGCAAGTAAAGACAAGAAAAGAGAAATAGACAACACTCGAGGTACGTCGGTCGTAGATATACCCTCTGGTTCTTTTTTAATCTTCGTTTTCGCTACTCCTGGTTTTTTTTTTTCTTATTTTTTGTTTTCCCTTCTCCCGTTTACTTTTTATCTGCCTGTTTTTTCTATCTCAAGCGTACGTTTTGAGATCTCGAGACTACTATGTCAATTGTTTTTGAAAAACAAAAATAAAATAAAATAAATAAATAAGTAGAATCCGAGGATAAAAATAAAAGAATAAAAGTCATGTTTTAGACTTTCAAGACACTTTACTCCAAACTCCCATCAAAAGATTCTCCTCATTCACCCCTCCCAATGGGAAAAATAAAATAAAAATGCACAGGGACCAATTGATCATGTATTCCTGCTCTTTTGTGACCAATGGTCCCAGTTGTGACCAACTTACAGTTTTCCAGTGCAATGTACTGTATGTTTGTATACAGTGGCAGATAGATAACTAGGACGGTACCTCCGGCCATGCCGCTGCTTTACCACGGTGAATTCCCACCTCGTGTGGTTGTTAAACGGATCAATTAGACCTCCATGTAGACCGGTCGGATTTACCACGCTCGATTACTCGGAGCGTGCCTGGTGGCCCGACAAATATCATGGGCATGTAGTGCCCTACTTTGTACAGCGGAGTGCATTCCGAAATTTCATCTTTCTTGCTTGATCACCTGCTTGAGTGAAAAAGAAATCGACGTGGAGACGCACTCGACTCAGATAAGCATGCACTAAATTCTTTTCGCCCGTTGGATTGTCTGTAAATACTGCTGGCGTGCTCGGTGTATTACCTGCACAGTGCCATTCTCTCCCTCGACAGCCATACAATGTCTATATCTCGTCCACACAAAATGGGATTGGTAGTCAATGGGTCCGGTTGTCGAGCTTGTCGACACTTTATTCGAGGCGCCAACCTATTTGGGCCCCTTTCTTTAGCCTCTCCGGGCTTATCGTGTACCAGAATAATATAATAATTAAATCATCGTATGTATACGGTTATATTTGTCAAACCGTTTGCCCTCTTGCATATTTTCATTTCAGACTCCTGAAGTTTGAAGACAGTGGCATCAACCACGCATAGTCCTGTCGCGCTATTTTATTACTACTGCCTCGCAGAATACATGCTGGTACTGGTATCTTGTCTGGATGCATGCGTTTTTGGTAAATCCTTCCGCGCCTGTCTCTCTCCCCTCTCCCGTCCCTGCTGCACATGTATTCGAGGGGGAGACTCTAAGACCCTATACAATACTACACAGTAGGGAGGTACAGTAGCAGCGCGTCATAATATAATGAACAAACCTTACCTAGTACTGACTGCAAGTGGACCCTCCCTCATTCTATTTTTTAAAACAAAACCTTCTTCTCAAAAGAATTAGCCTTCCTGGACCCGATTCACTTAGTCGGCCTTTGGTTCGGCTATTGCCCGAAAAATTCAACCTCCTCTTCTTCACCCCCCCCTCTCTCCTCGTTCCCCCTAGCCCCCCTTTTTTTTTGGCCTCCCACCCTATCTTGCCCCTTTTGTGCTATTTCTCACCTCGTTACTTCTATTGTCCGTACGGTAGTCTTTTTTTCGGATGTTCCATTGGGTGGTTATGCATGCCGTCTTGAGTGATAGGCATGGGCCCCCATGCTTTGATATCTCATACCACTTTTCCCATGGGATTTAAAGCAGCCAAGATATCGGAGAAAAAACCATTGAGCTCAACGCCTTTCTGCGGAGTTCGCCCTATTTTTCCCGCGGGCATTAACGTACATGTGAGGTATACACCGCACTGCTCATTGCCTTTTTGATCCTTTCTTCTAATTGCGTTTCTTTTTTGACATTTTATTACTCTACCGCTTTTCATTTTAGAGTTTTTAACAGATTTACGGCGGTATGATTCATTATTGATTGATATGAGCTCGAGGAAGAAAAAATTTAAAAAAAAATAAATATAAAAAAAAATAAACTTGATCTTAACACGGGCTTTGCTCAAAGTTAATCTCACTCACCGCAGTCTCAGACCCGAGAATAATAAGACCAAATCAAAACATTAAAGTGCCCCCGTCGTGATACATTTGCACGCTCTGCGTAATGGCGGGGGCTGTCAAAGGCACTTTCATACAATATGCCTGCCCGTTTTTTCAAACGTTGGTGTGGAACATTTAGGGTTTGTTCAATCCACCCGTCGTGCAGATGTGCCCCTTTTTTCGCAATATTGTCCGCATACATAAACGACAGGCCTCATCTAGCTCGACCATGCAATAATTACAGCATACATAATATACACGTTATTATGAGCCTCAAACAATACCACCCTAGCATCTATTGGTTCATCCCTGTTTCCCATACAATGCGTCTTCTTGCCCCACTGCCGACCCATATAGAGAGTGTATACAAATATCACCTTTATTTTGCTTTGTTCATTTAAACTCACTACCGTCCACCCGGGTCTCAAGCTCTTGCTCGTGGCCGCCCGAGCCAAAGTTGAGCCGCTTCTCCAGCGACTGGCGCACATGCTCACTCAATTGGGTATAGTCGTCATCCCCTTCCAGCTCACCAGACGTATCGCCGGCCGCCTCCCTGTCTTCATCTTCAGCATCGCCCTCCTCCTCGTCGTGCGTAGTGTAGCCGCTGCGAATGCTATACCTTCTCTGCAGCCGTGACTGCGACCGCCTGCGCTTGGGCGTCGCCAATTCATCGTCAAAGTAGTAGGCTGCAGCCCCGATAGGCGTCTTGGGCGTTCTGGGAAGCATGCATCGAACACCTGTATCATGAATCAGCTTTGCAACTAATCCAGTCCATCCGCATTGGTGCTCGGAACCAAGCCCCCGCCCGGTATCTGCATGGAAGTACTCATTAAAGTGGAGATACTCCGCAAAGTGCTCACCCTCAAACAAACAGTTGTCCCCATTGTACGGACGCCGTCCGTCGCTGTCTGGCGTGAACAATCGGATGAGCCGGTGCTGAATGTTCTCCGCAACCTCAGACAGATTCATCATCACCCCAGACCCCTTGGGGCACTCCACCTTGAGATCATCCCCATAAAACATGTAGAACCGCTGCAGGGACTCGATCAGCAAAAAATTGGTCGGGAACCAAATCGGACCTCGCCAGTTGGAATTGCCGCCAAACAACCCCGAATTGGACTCCCCGGGCAAATAGTCAACCACAAACCGCTGGCCATTCACATCCATGGAATACGGGTGTTCCTTGTGGAACTTGCTCAAAGACCGAAACCCGTAATCACTCAAAAACTCCTCCTCGTCCAGCATGCGGTCCAAAATCTTGACCAGCCGCTCCTTGGACACCATGGAGAGCAGAATACGCTCCCCTGACCCCCGCTGGGTCATGGACGCAGTGTTACGCTCAATAATCTCTGGACGGTTTTCCACAAACCATCGCAGCCGTTTCGAAAAGCCCTTGAACTTGTTTAGGATCTGCGGCTCGAGCGTTATTGTTGCATAGAGCGGGATGAGACCAACCAGCGACCGAACCGGCAGCTGCTGAATGTATGGGCCCCCATAGGAAATGGCATCGTAGTAAAACCCATCCTCCTCGTTCCACAATGGCTGGTCCGCATTGCCGCTTCTAAAGGTCATGGCGTCCGCAATAAACAAAAAGTGCTCAAAGAACTTTGACGCAATGTCCTCGTACGCGGGGCGCTTCTTGGCCAGCTCGAGCGCAATGTTCATCATCTGCAAACAAAAGAAACCCATCCACCCAGTACTGTCCGCCTGCTCGAGCACTCCGCCAGTCGGAAGCGGCTCGGACCGGTTGAACAGACCAATATTGTCGAGCCCCAAAAACCCGCCTTCAAACACATTCTTGCCATTAACATCCTTACGATTGACCCACCACGTGAAATTGAGCAACAGCTTTTGGAACACGCGCTCCAAAAAGTTGACATCCTCGCGGCCATAGAGCTTGCGCTCGAGCTTGTACACCCTAAACGTTGCCCATGCATGCACGGGAGGGTTTACATCACTAAAGTTCCACTCGTATGCTGGGATCTGCCCGTTCGGATGCATGTACCACTCTCGGGTCAACAAATCGAGCTGCTTCTTTGCAAACTCGGGGTCGATCATGGCCAGTGGCAGGCAATGGAACGCAGTGTCCCAGGCTGCGAAAAATGGGTACTCCCACTTATCCGGCATGGACAAAACGTCGTCAATGTGCAAGTGGCGCCAATCGCTGTTTCGCACGTACTTGCGCTCCTCCGGAGGTGGCAGCTTGGACCCCGGGTCACCCCGGCTCCATTGATAGTGGATAAACTGGTAAAACTGCTTCGTCCACAGCATGCCGCTAAACGCCTGACGCTGCACATTACGGAGCTCCTCCGACATGGGCAACGGAGAAAGCTTGTAGTAAAAATCGTCCGCCTCATCTTGGCGACGGTCAATCACCGCATCAAACCGCCGCTCGTCGAGAACTGCACGGTCCTTCACCGGCTTGTTCGTGAACCTGAACCGAACCGTTACAAAATCCCCCGGCGGAATCCCATCCCCTGCATCAAACGCATACCATGCACCCGCCTTGGTGCCCCGCTGATCAGGATTAATTGCCTCAGTCTTATCGTCAATGACATAATCATGAAAGGCGTCCTTAAAATACTTGTTGTCACTCTTGACATTGTACAACCGGGGCTCATTTGTAGCATTGTCGGTGAACATGGGGCGCGGCGAAACGTCGCGGTCGCCAATGCCTGGAGAGGTTGCAAACTGCACATAGCGCGTGCCGAGCTTGTAATGCTCCGTCTCAAACACCATGTCCTCATCGTCCTCTTCGCCAGAGGACCCGAGACGCACCTCGGGCACGCCCTTGTGCTCCCAGCCCCAGCCCCAAGTATCTCGATACCACACCTGCGGAATAATGTGCAATGGTGCCGCTTCGGGCCCGCGGTTATAGGCGGTGATTCGAAACTCGAGCTCCTCTTCATTGTCCTTGTCCTTGGCCATCTCCATAAAAATGTCAAAGTACCGATTGTCGTCAAACGCATCAGTGTCGCCAATCTCGTACTCGAGCTCCTCGCGGCTCCGCTTGGCGTTCTCCGCCACCAATTCCTCGTACGGGAACTTTTTCTGCGGGTACTTGTAGAGCATCTTCATGTACGAATGGGACGGGGTATTGTCCAGGTAATAGTAAATCTCCTTCACGTCTTCACCATGGTTACCCTGGTGGCCCGTAAGACCGTACATCCGCTCCTTGAGAATGTCATCCTTTTCGTTCCAAAACGCCAAAGAGAAACACATAAACTGATGATTATCGCTAACGCCAAAGATTCCGTCCTCGCCCCATCGGTAGGTACGGGATCGCGAGTGTTCAAACGGAAAGTTGGACCACGCATCGCCGTTGGCCGAGTAGTCCTCTCTTACAGTGGCCCATTGCCGCTCGCTGAGGTACGGGCCCCATCTACGCCAATACTTTTCATGCTCCAAATCCTCTTGGAGGCGCTTTTCCTCCATGGTCGGGTACTCCGACCCATTGAAGTAGACCATAGTGTACTATATCTGCGCAGTAAACTATGTCGCCCTCTATCAATTGCCAGCGAATTGGGTACCCGTCGTCCTTGGGGAAGATCTGCCTTTTTATATTCGCCAGCAAAGAATAGACGCCGGGGGTGTTGTTTTGGGACACTACCGCTCTGTAATCGCGCATAGACAAAGGGCGTTACCACGATCTACCCAATTGTCGCGCCCGCCCCCATTGTGAAGCTCGACCGGTGTTCTAAACTCCGCCCGATTCAGCTCTACAATATACCAATTAATAAGTACACCATTGACGTGTCTATGTGTTACAGCTCATTACATTATGTTGCACCGATAGTATGCGACACTGCAACTGTGGTGGTGTGGTGCAGCGCCGGCGCCTGTCTTACCAGCGGCAGTGGCGGCGTGGCTGCCGGGCGTGCATCGCGCGAGATCAGCTGATGCAACGAGCCGCATTGAGTGCGGCACAACGCGGCTGACGCAATTTCCTTGAGCCGCATGCAGCTGCAGATGGGGAGGAAGAGGAGGAGGAGGGTTGGGGGTGGTAGTGCTGCATGCCCACGTTTACGCCCCTTACAGCACACCCTAGTACGGCAGGTACACATGCATGCTCCTACTTTTGTAGCGGGGGATAGGCCGTGGTTGCCTATACCTCTTGGCTACTCGGACGGGTCGGCCGTACGTCTGTTCCGGGACAGGTGACATTCAGTGTACAGTATGTGTAACCATGGGGCGCCAACACACACCACACCGCACACCTCCCCCCTCAATGGCAGGTGAATACATACAAACGTAAGTGTGGTATATAATAGTGTAGGACTCCCCCTGGGCGTCCCGTTTGGGAAGACATGTGAAACCTTTTTGGTGGTAAAAGCGCCTACCCCTGGCTCAGATTATTTGGCACACCAGCACCCCTTCCCCAGGGGAGAGCAGACCAAAGTCGAAAAGCATGTCACTGGGGGCAATTGTGGGCCATTAGGGGCATGGTGGAGATATATGCCTGCGCGACCGATAGAATAACCATGTACACTGATGTAGTGCCGTAACACGACGATGCAGCAATCTGAGTAAATTAAGTTCCCAAATAGGCAGGCGGATTACGGAATCGGGGAAAGGTGGTCCAGGCATGCTGCATTGGTACAATGTTTGTATGCATGAATTTGAGGCACCCAAGCGTTTTCCCCCCTTAAGCACGGTTCGTATGATTGGTTAAGGGGTGAAATCTGTTTTAAACAATTCATTTTCGCTTAATTTCCTTCTCTTTTTTCCCTCTCTTTTTTCTTCACAAACTACATTCGTTCTTTTAGTTGACCTAAGAAGCGTTATACTCTCCAACTCCTAGTCATTCTTTTAACTCCCCAATCCGTTATCTTATTGAAATGAAGCTCTCCACCATTGTTCCATTTGTTGCCCTTTCCGCTTTCGCTGCGGCTCAGGAGCCAACTACCACCGTCTTCGCGACCATCTACGACTACGTGACTATCCGAAGCGCCTCCACCATCACCTCCGAGACTGCTGCTCCAGTCCCATCCACCACCTCCGCCCCAGCCTCCTCCTCTTCTTCTGCCGATGAGAACCTTCTCCTGATGGCCGTCGACAACACCACTTCCTCTGAGGCCCCAATTACCACCACCGCTGCCTCTTCCTCTTCCTCTTCCATTCCAGTTATCACCACCAACTCCTCGGTTCCAGCGATCACCACCACTGTCCCATCCTACAACACCTCCACCCAGCTTTACCAGAACGCTACTGCTACCTCGTTCGTTTCTAACTCCACCTCTGTGGTCACTGTGTGCCCAGTCTGCACTGAGACTGGCTCTTCCTCCGCTGGCGTCTCTTCTGCCGCCGCTGAGACTGAGGTTCAGTCCACCGCCGCTGAGAACGCCGCCCACGGCCTCGCCGTTCCAGGCGCTCTGTTTGGTGCTGCCCTTCTGGCCATTAACTTGATGTAAAATCAGAAAGGAAAATTTACATTTCTGTTTTATCTTTAAAAATCCTAACGTGGTTACGAGTTTTTGGTTGATTGATGGGTCTTTTTGGCGTTTACTTTCTTTCTTTTGAACTTTTATTCTTTTTTTTTCTAAACAACCTTAATAAATAATAGATAATAAAATAATCCAATACTCAAGCTATCTTCAAGGGTTTTGACGTCAATGTCGTGGGTTTGACATGTCTGGATCTAAGACCTACATGCGGCTCTAGCCGCATGCGGCTTCTTTGACACTTCTACCGGTCATCTAAACTTTATTTATCGCGAGATTAACTTATACCCTTTTGTGCGGCTCGTGCGGCTTCTCTACAATTCTAAACCTTATTTTTACCGTCACAAATACAAACGCTGCCCGTCTCACTAAATATTTATGGACGACCGATCTGGACCTAGCTAGGGTAAGAAGTACACAGAGCCCGATAAAAATAAAAAAAAATAATAGTCAACTCACCAATAAATCATGTACGTGAGCCTTTGAAAGCAAGGGGGATAATTACATACCAGGAGTGTTATGTGTGTGGAAATTGACCAGGGAGCAGGGCTAGAAAAGACGACAAGCGGAGAACGATTAAGCAGTGCAGGAGATCGCGAAGGGAATCTGCACAGCTGCAGCTCCGGGAGATGGTGCTATCCAGCCCAACCGCGTCACTTATTTCTGGGAAGTGGAGTGTGTTTCTTGTATTGTACATATGGGCCAGTCGGTACTAACCGGGGGTGTGTGTGTTTTAGACGAGAATGCTGCAGCGGAATCCAGGGGGTGGCCCAGTTCAGCCGACGAGCGCAAATCAGTTACCAGCAGTGGGGATGTCGAGCCGTCAGAGTCTGGGCATAGTAGCAGTGGCAGTAGTCGCAGCGATGGAACAGCAACTGACGAACCTGACACAAGTCATGGAGGCAGATTAAGTGTCAAATCGACGCAAGGGTATAATACCGATAATGTGGGCGTCCATCATGCATCTTCAACATCAGGGGTAGCAAGCCCTTGTCGATCGGGGTCGGAAAACGCTCTACTCCTCAGGGCCCCGCTCTTAGGCAATTGCGATCCTTTAAATACATTTCGACCCAGTGACGAGCGAGGTTTGGACATTCGCATCATCACCTCACAAGCCATGCCCGAAATCCACCCGCCAAAGCCGGTCTACGAGAGTATATACTACCGCAACCGCGAGGAGAGCGAGGTCTCTATCCTCGAGGTCCCACACAGGAGAGCTGACCACGCGTATATTGCGCCTCAGACCTACCCGAAACCCCAGGGGCTTGACTTTAGCTTTCTGGGCCTCCAAACCCCCGAGCAAGACGACCTCAAGTATAATTCCTCTCCGCTTTCCATGCTCTCCCCTTTCACCTCCACCACCGAGTCAGACAGCCCATTTAGAACATTCGGTGAATCGCCAGAGATGAGGCCAATTGCATTCAGCGCGAGCCACAATAAGCTCCACAAGTACTCTACTAACCACCTGGCAAGTCTGCGAGAGGGCGAGGCCCTCCGATCGCATACTTCTCTTACCTCCATGGCCGACCGGCTACAGCCGAGCCAACTGGGGGAACGCCCAATGACACAAACTGTCCCCCAGCTGAGTAACTTGGGCGAACTCAAATCCGCTTTCGATGACACTAAATTGAAATCGTCTGAGGACCTGAGACTTGTGAACTCTTCCACTGAGGGGCACGAGAAGATGGGCGCCTTCAAATTTAACTACTCGAGCGGCGACGACTCAATTCTGTCTGAGACGCCTGTTACATTTGATATTGCTCCAGAAGACGCCGTTATGGACTATACTACGCCTCTGACACCGCCATCCGAGTCAGCGCTCAAATCCTTTCACCACCAACCACCATCAAAGACGCAAGACCTGCAGGAAGTTTCTCCATTGTACCTGTCAAACCAGCCGAAACGCGTCCCTAAACATCATCCGACCAGTTCAACCTCGGTTTCGACAACAATGCTCTCATTCTTGTCTAACAACAAAAACAGCAATAACGACAAGGATGATAATGGTAAGGCGACAAGTGCAAGCGAAGAGGGTCAAAAGAACGTCCTGAGCCTTGACGACTGGAGCCAGAAGCTCGATGAAAAGCTTAAAATGGACGATTGTTTCACTGTTGAGCTCAAGACCCCAGTGCTCAAGGCTATCCCAGAGCCGTCGTCGCCGGAAGAGCTGCGCACTCCTCCAAAGAGGGGCCTCTTCATCAAATCCACTCCCTCTAGCTCCAGTGGCGCCAGTAGGGCCCCACTCATCTCGGGCCCTACTCTTGTGAAGAAGAATGGAGTGGACTACACTGGACCAGATGATCCAGTGGTGGGATTCTCAACGGAGCTCCCTACTATTGCTGTGCCAAGTAATTCCTCTTTGCAGCCGTCTTCAGTGCCTCATAAGTTGTCTTACGATGATCCCCGCTTCTCTGTAATGTCCGCCGAGTCGATTGGAGAGGTCCAGATCAGCGAGATCCCCAACACCGTCCCCCCGCCTCCTGCTGAACCATTGTATGCCCCGCCTCCATTACCTGAGATGGCAGTGAGAAAAAGCGTTGAGAGCCACGTCTCCTCCTTTTACAGTGTGAAGCCAGCTGAAGAGTGTGGAGCATTCAGCCCCATTGCTCCAAATACTGCTCTCGTGGCGCCAAAGGAAAAGTTCACTGCCAAGTTGAAGCGAACATTTGGCCGCAAATCGAAGCGTCCTTCCAACGACTACGAGGAAGAAATTGAGGAGTTCCTCAACCAAAAGGCGCTAAACACCAAACGATCGCTTATGTCCCATCTTTCGTCAGACGCCAGTAACTATAGTCTCGACAACAAATCAACCCGCTCAAACGTATTCTCAAGAATGAAGCCCCATCGCAAATAGCTTATTTTAATTTCTAATCTATGTACTAATTTATTCCGCTAATGAACCTTTATCTTTTAACTAACCTTGTCTATGCCGGTAGAGGGCATCTCCGAGGTTGTCAAGTACCGGATGTGCTCCAACGTCAACATCAATGGTACCGTATAGTCACTGCTAAATTTTATATTATTGGTCTATAAATATATGATGCGATCGAACTATTGTTGCATAATGGAATCTCTTTGGTAGCCTGTTGATTCATCTGTCGGGCATTACCATGGTACTACCGTTATGTACCAGTTTCGGAAGAATCTCCATGCCAAATCGAGAAACAAAAATAAACTACGCACGTACAACCAATGTCATCAATCGTACTAATAATAGGGCCCAATTAACGTACCACTGCTCCAATCTCTGTAGTAGGTGACGAAATGAAAAATTCCGTACCTTGATGTTTCAATCTCGATCAGCCGCGCCGATCAACGAAAATATCTGACCAGAGATCGGATAAGCACTCACTCCGACCGAGGAACCATGAACAGTCGGTCGTCTACTAGGTCAAATACTCCTTTTGATGGCCCAGGCACAAAAAGCTGGGTTTCGGGGTACGCCGAGTCCTGCATCAAGACAGCGTGTATTCTCACTGTACTCATCGCCTTCTCCATTTGGAACAAGTTCGCCGACTTTCCAAGCAAAGAGACCACTGAGGAGGTCTGGTACAGCGATAAATTCGTACTTCAGGTGCCTCAGGACCTCCCGGCTGCAGAGCTCTGGGATCCGGGGTTTGTTACTTCCCATGCCCCCATCCTGTTGGAGACCCATACACACTCGACCGTCTCGGACGGAGATCTATCTCCAGAACAACTGGTAGACTGGGCATATGCCTATGGGTTTAATGCCATATTTGTCACTGATCACAACGACATTCAGGGCGGATTGGATGCCCGGAGCTATGCTGAAAAGCAATTCTCCGAAGAGGAACTGTTGGTTATTCCAGGGGTGGAGTATACCTGCTGCCGGATCCACATGAACTTGATAGGAATTAACGAAACGATCGAGCCCACATCATCGTGGCCTACTAATGATGAGCTTGCCGAAGTTGTCAAGCGGGTGCATGGGCTGGGTGGGTTTGTGCTGGTTAACCATCTCCCCTGGTCCATGTCGACGGAGCACGGTAGGCAGGTTCCTACGCTCCAGGACCACCCGACTCGGGACGAATTGCTTTCCATGGGGGTGGATGGGTTCGAATCCGTTTCAGAAGGCATATTGGATCTCTCGACTGTCCGGTACAGCGAGGCGCATGGACTTCCGCTGTTCACGGCAACTGATATACACACTCCGGACACTGCTCCTACGGGATGGACAGTGATTAACCGGGAATCAGGTCGGTCCAAGTATGAGACAATTAAGCGGGCTTTTACTCAGCGCAGCGAGAAGCTGAGCAGCTTTTATTACGATCCAGTTGGCCCCAAGCCACGGGTCTACGCAAAGCCAAACTCTGCCTACCACAAGTACGCGCCGTTGCGAGCGCTGGACATGTCCTTTTTGTGGTTCGAGTCCAAGGGCATGTACTCTTTTGTTTCCGGGTTCTGTCACGAGACTCAATTTGATTTTTACGTATCGCGGGCGGTCTACTTTATCGGCTATTGCTTCATTGCCGTGGCCATTTACGAAACGGTGCTCTACTTTGCGAGACAGTATTTTAACCGCTACAAGAAGCTCACCATCCACCTGGACTAAGAGACAGAAACTTTTGATAGGTGTAGGTCATTATAATATTATTTTGGGTTGATGACTGCAGTGATGAAGCCATTCTTGCCTCCGGGCACATTGAACCATCGCCCGAGGCGGTGTTCCTTGGAGATGGCCGCATAGACACAGTGGGTCTCCTTACCCTTGGCCCCGGTTTCGGTGGTTGAAATTCGGTTAATAACACCCTTATCGCATGGGATGGACGCGATCTGTGAGAACTTGCGGTGGTCCTCTGAAAGCTTCCACACTCTAATGTCGCCACTCCAGGACCCAGTGAAGAAGATGTCCGAGTATGGAATTGCGTGTATGCTTGAGATGTAACGGGGCTGTGGAACAGGAATCTCAACCCCAGTACCATCCTTGGACGCCGTCACCTGTGCTGGAGTCATCGGGTCCTCTCGCCCGTGGGCCTCCCGGTGAATGTACAACGGCTTCTTTTTGGCCAAGGACCACAGCGCTACGTTACCATTGTCGCTACCAGTGACAAACAGCTGGTCCTCTATCATGCTGCAGCAGTCAATCGACCCTTCCATCACCGGGTCATACTCCACGACTGGTGGAGCCGCTTTACTGCTGGCGTCCAGCTCGTCCATAATAACATCCTCGTCGAACTTGCGCTTCCGGCGCTTGAGGTTCTGGTCTCCGCCCAAAAACGCCAGTCGCTTCTCCTCCTCGACCTTCCACAACGTTGCCGTACGGTCTCGGGACCCCACGGTGAGGCACCGTGGCTGGCCCAGCGCCGATATGTCCACCACCTGGTCCTGGTGGCCAAAGAATATCTGCACCAGCGACATCTGGTCCAGGTTGTAGGACCGCATCTTGAGGTCCGCACAGGCCGCGAACAACTCGTTGGTGCCCCTTCGGAACGCCAGACTCGTTACCACGCCCTTCTTGTCCTTCGTCTCAAACACCTTGATCGGGGCCAGGCTCTCGCTGCTCCACACAATGATGCGCCGGTCCCGGCCACCCGAAACAACGTACTTGCCATCGGGGCTCACTGCAATGCATAGAATCTCGTCGTAGTGTCGCTGGTAGTGGTCTGCGTCCTCCGGCACCTTGACCGCTTTACGGTCCCCACGCACAAACTTGAGCCGCTTGGGCTTCCCCGGCTTGGACACGTCCCACTTGGTCACCTGGAGCGACTTGGATGCCGTGTATGCATATGGATAGTGGGTCGCAATGGCGGTCACGCCAAAATCCTGCAGCTTGCAGAGCTTGACCGTGCCGTCGTCCCGCGACACCCGCGCGAAATTCAGCTTGTCCCCGAGCTCACGGTATATTCGGCCGTGGGTTTCCGCCACGTCTTCTCTCAGCCGCCGCGCAATGATCTCTCGGTCCAGATCAGCGGCATCAAACCCGTCCCCAACCTCGGTCGTCTCTCCTTCGATATTCTTGAGGTACTGCTTCGCCAGACGCCGCCGTCGGTCCGCCTCAGTCTCGTCCTCATCCTCAGAACTCTCCTCCTCCTCTACGTCCATTGGCTCCTCCTCTTCGAGCTCGGAATCACTGGTAATGTCTTCGTCTCGGTCGTGTCGGGGCTTTGCAGCGGCCTTTTCGCGTTGATCCCGCCCACTTTTGGGGGCCGTGGGCCTCCTGGAGGTGCCACCGGTTCTTCTTTTCTTCGACGGCTTTGTGAAAAACGAATCCACCATGTTGAAGTCCTCGGTTGTATGCCCTCTGAGTTCTTATCGGCTGTCTTTTTTTTTTTTTGATTTTTCACTCAATCAAATTAATTTTTCGCCTCGCGCGCGCGGGTAGAGAGCCGCACGGAACGGGGCTCACTATCACGATCATTATCAGCGACGACTTGCTTTGATTCTAGTTGTGTGGTAGCTGCCATGTTGGCCTCGTAGTGGTTTAACAGAGTGAGGTACATTTAGTACTATTGCATTGCGGTACATCCTCTGTACATGGTCTTTAATTGTTGGGCTGTTAGTTGATCAAGCGGTTTGATAAGGGTTTCAGGGTATAACAGGCATCCATTGATCTATATGCCACACTAAGACGTATAACCAATGCCATTAGCATGGAGAAAAACAATTGAACGCAGTAATTATTGTTGGTAACTGAAATACCGGTAGATCTACCTGTACTTGGAAATTGGGCCCAGTAGCCTCGGCATCACTATTCAGTATTCGCCAGTACAGGAATGCCATGTAGAATACAGCGGATCATCAGAGTAACGGAAATCGTTTAATTATTGCGTATCAGGACGCAAAGATCAGGAATCAATTTGTAACCATGAGATATGTAAATTATGCTCAAACGGGAATTCTATCATTCAACCCCGAAAATGTAACAGGCCCACTTCTGCTGTAAAAATTAAAAAGAACAGGGGATAAAAATCATCGTATCTGGTATCATGTCCTACATTGTGCATGCACGAATACCAATCGCGTAGCGCAAAGTGGACGAAGTTATCCGTAGCTGACGCGTATGCGTGACTGAGGTACATATACATGGCCATATGATGTCAGACGGCTCTACAATTGAACGGAAAATTAAGTGTCATTGCGGAATCCTAAAATAGCTTCAATTAGTACGATTCAAGGTGATTCCATGTCTACTGTTGTCTTTATACGCCAAAATTAAAGGGGGGGGAGCCCCCAGAAGAACCCTGCGACTCCCGGGTATGTTGAGATGGTTGAAAAAAAGACGGGTCATAGAGATGAGTTTGAGTGGCGTAAATAGCTGTTGGAGTAATATTCGTACTATTTTTTTTTGTTTTGTTGATCTATCATTATACAGATGTTTATAAATTTTTTTCGTGTCGTTCGGTCGTCAAAAAAGATATAAAAGATTAAAAATTAGACATTAACACCCACCATTCGCAACTTATCTTCGAGTTCCCTGATCTCGGATTCGATCTCTATTAGCTCGGCTCTGACCCGCGCAATTGTTTCCAAACTTGTTTGATCTGGCCCCCGTTATTAGCGTTCATTCATCTCCAACCCTCCCCAAGTGGATACGTACCCCCTCTCCCTGCCATACTGGCGATAACCAACTGTCCGTCGGTTCGTTCCTTTCGTAGTTCCTCCAACGTGTGCAGCATATAAGGTATCACTGATCTGATTGAATCATCATGGCCGGACATTTACTGCGTTAGTTCCCTCCCTGGCCAGACTTCTTTCATTTACATCATCCGCGAAAAAAGCCCTGAAAGAAACAAACCTCTCAAATAAATACACTCGGTTAATGCGAGAGTAGAATTATGTGGTTGCGCGTCTGTATTTGTTATTATATAAATACTTGACAGGAAAAAAATTCGGCCTGTAGTGCTGCAACCGAAGGGCAACAATGCATTAACGAGGCGCAATCAGTTTGATCTGCCCAGCGGGTAACGACCAAAAAGAAGGGGATATCGTCAAATCGGCTGCCGGGGGGTAAAGGCGGGTTCGGTCTGTGTACTCCATCGTTAAACAATGACGCACTCTTAAACACCTCTTATGAGATCTCCCCTGTCAGAAAAATGATTTCCACCCAATAGCCATGGTGGAATAGGGGAAGGACGGGAAGGGGCAGAAATTCAATCGTCACCCCCTCTTTTGCTTTTTTTCTGGCCCCCCTTTTGGGTCGCCTGAGAGTGCTCAAGACTCGTTCGCTTACCGGTTGTGGGCTTTTTCAACCACCGCGTTTGTCCCGCTTGATCCAGTTTCAAGCTTGCGTTTTGTGTGCCTGAGTTGGCACTTTCCATGCTTTCAGTTGGCCCCTTGCATGTTTCAGGTTTTGGCTATTGATGCACGATCCAACCTGGCCAATAGAGTACCTTCTCTTCTCGTTGCTGTACGTATCCTGCACGGCATAACGATGCGTCCACTTGGAGAGGCCAAAGAGAGGGGGGTTACATGGAGTGAGCGGAGGCCAGTCCCCTCAACCGGCCTCTCTCTTCTCTCCTTCACCAAGACAAGCTCTCCCAAGCACAATACCGTGGTACATGTAGTACTTGCTGTACAGAATACCCTGTAATACGTGTACAGCAGCATTTTAGTACATACGGCGCCTCCGTTGCTCCACTTCGAGCTTTCTTAGCTTTTCCTTAGCAATGGCGTACTGGTGATTCGCCTCCAACAGCTGGAGCCTGACATGGTCGCTGGATGGGTGCTTGCTTCGAAGGTCCTCTAGCATATATCGTTGCTCGCGCATGTAATCGATCGTTCGCTTGAGCGCAGAAACACGACTCTCCCAGGGTATGTCAATTGGGCCCGTCATCTTTTTTACCCCTGCCCCTGGCTGCTTCGGTCCGTTGGAGCCAATCTCTGGGTATTAATATATATACCTATCAGACGGTACCCCAGACATACCTTCAACCCATGCCATACGTCACTTACCAGTACAATCGCTGTAGCACAGCACAATACAGTAGCTATAGTAGTCGCGCCCATAGTACCGTATTAATTACCAACCTTGCATAACGGCATGACCAGGAGCATACAGTATACAAACCCCACATCACATCATACTGGCTCCCACATGAACTACACTTTCCGAATCCCCATACGTCTGTCTATCAGTCCTCTTTTCAGCTGCTTTTTTGTTTTTTTTTCTAGTCATTAATATGTCGTTAATAGCCCCACGATAAATAAAAATAGAGTACCAGTCTCGGCAGTCGGACGCCGTTAAATGCCTCTCTCTCTCTCTCTCTCTCTCGGGTGTATCCCGGTTACGAGGATATTTGGCCCATAGCACTCCGTATTTCATTGGAGACTAATTGAAGCTGGAAAAGCCTCTCATTATTAGTCTTGTCGCGTCGGAGTGCCTCAATCTCCACCGTCATGGCCCGCTCTACCGCGTCCTTAACCGCAATTACCCGATGGTGCTGTTTCTCCACAAAATCACCACCTCGCGTATTATTATTATTTGCCAAATTGCGCCGAAGAGCCTGCTGTTGCCGCAGCAGGATTACAAAGCCTCGTGCCCACATCAGGACATCCGCCGCTGCAGCATCCTGCTCAAGATGTGAGAGCCGCTTAGCGTACGCTATCAGTGATTTGACGTGGTTCTTTTTTGCCGTAACGTCACGCTTCGCGTGAAGAAGCCGGTCCATCTCGGTCACATTACCGCGCAACGTGTCCCTCGCATGGCCCACTTGCCGCTCAAACCCCAGCACTTCCATCTTCACGTCCTGAAGCTTGGGCTCGGCACCGCCCAACGACCGACCGAGCTCAACAAATTTTCCATAGTCCGCGTTGATCGTATCTACTAGCTGCTGGTCCAAAACCCCTTTCCACTTCCTCATTTGGCGCTGAAGGTCATCCAGTGTCTGGTACTTGTGGTGGTCGTTCAGAAACCCTTCCACGCTGAAGTCCCTCCCCGAAAAGGACTCCTGGGTTATGGGGACAATCTCTGGGAGGTCGTCCATTACGAATTACGAATAATTACTGATATCAATATAGGGGAGCTGAAAGATTATACGATAGTTTGCAGGGTATCAGTGAAACGGCATAGTTGGCCGCTCCGCGCGCGCATAATGTACCAGTAGCTAGCAGCCCTGCTTTCGGCAGATCATGGGGATTTAATTTAATGATGCAATGGGCCTCTTGGTTATGTCACATCTTGCGTATCAGTATACGCCGTATCTTTCAATTGTCGATTCTGTACTGGCGACATTTGCGAACTCGTCAAATGGCGAATTTGGGTGTTGTAAGCGATGACTAAGCGACAACGCGACTTTGACGGAACGCGTTCGTATACTAGCAGGCGATGTAATAACGAAGAGTATAAATGTTAAAAGGGCATTTTATAATACGTCGTTTCAATGGCTCGAGTGTGACGAATTTCACGTGTTTCAATGGTTTCCCATCTTTTTCGCGTTTTCATGGTGACGCGTCGCGTATAGCAGTAATTTAAGTTTTTCAATTTGGGAGACGCGTCTTCATCTTTTTTCCACGACGCGAAACCCGGAGATGGAAGAAGTGAAGCTGCCAGATCCGCTGTTCTATCACAGCAATGGCGTTACAAAACTGGAGTACAGCCGAGGCGAAAACTCTTACCTCGTAACAGTCGGATCAGACCATTTCGCCCGACGACACGATCTTAGCAAGGTTGACGAAGAAGCCATCCATGTCGAGCAGCCAAATGGGATCAACGCAGTATCCGTATCAGCGACGCAGTTTGTGGTCGCCAACGAAGACAGTGAGGTTGTTCTGTACGATCTGGGCTCCATGGAGATGGTAAAGACCATTGTGCGAACCCCGCTGCCGATGAAAGACGTAAAGTTCAGCCCCGATGGAGAGTGGATTGCGGTCTGCGGCGAGGACAGTACCGTCAGAATCATCAAGGCAGACAATATTGAAAAGGTTATCGAAATTGAACACCCAAATCTCGTTAAGCACGTCAATTTCCACCCGGACGGAATGTCCCTGACAACATCGTGTATCGATGGGACCCTGCGGGTCTACTCGTTGTCTAGCGAACAGCCTTCTCAAGTAGCGTTGATTGAAGGGGTTATCCCAAAGGTCTTTGAAACTACCGAAGACAAGTACACGGGAGTAGCATGGCACCCGGACGGGCGTTGCTTTGCTGCCCCGACTAAGACGTTTGAGATTGCCATATACTCGCGGCAGGACTGGACGGAGAATAGACGTCTGCGAGATGTCAATAGCAATCACGCGAACAATGTTTCCGCTCTGAGTTGGTCTCCTAATGGCCGGTTTTTGGCCTCTGGAGACACTGACGGCAGACTGCTTATCTGGGAGGCAATGACTCAAGAGGTCATTGCCAAAGCTCAGAGCCAGAATGGGTCGATCCTATCAATCGACTGGCATCCTACTAATAACATGCTCAGTTTTACTACTGATGAAGGCTGTCTGTTTGTTGTCGAGGATATAGTCAAATTCGAGCCTGCCCGGGGGAGAGTCGAGCTCTTCCCGTTAAGAGGAGAAGCACTGGCAGATCTTCCTCCTAATTCTGGAGAGCCCAATGGAGTTGACGAGATGACGGAAAATGGTGGTATGGTTGACGACTTGATTGATGACGACGCTGCGTTGGATGATTTCATCGAGGATGACGATGGCGCGGGCTATGTTGAGCCAAAGAAACGAGCATACGAGGATTCGGAGCTGGGTAATGGAGGAGGACACACCAACGGCTATGGATCCAAAAAGCATCGATACGAGTATACGCCGAAACCTGTTCTTCAGCCAGCATTCCAGTCGGGTGGCACTCCTTGGAAGAATAACCGACGCTACATGTGCATGAATAACATTGGTTATGTGTGGACGGTAACTCTAGGGACTTCAACCAACACTGTCACGGTAGAGTTTTTCAACACCGCTGACCGCCAGCAGTGTACCTTTACGGAGCAGTATAACTACACCATGGCAAGCCTTTCTACTGAAGCGTGCTTTGTGGCTAACTCTGAGAGAGCCTTCTTCCGGTTCCATGAGGGCCAGAGAGATAACTGGGAGTACGTCGTTGACCGGCCTGATTCTATCAGGGCTATTGCGGTTTCCAATTCTCTCGCTGTTATTTGCACCACTCAGGGTTATATCCGGGTGTTCAATATTTACGGTACACCATTGAAAGTATTCCGCAATGGTCGAGACCCAATCATCACTATTGCATGCTGGAACGATTACTTCATGTTCGTACGGTCGACCCAGCAAGGGAACCTTATTTATTCCATCGAAGATCTCAAGACTGGTCAGACGTATCAGAAGGACGATGTCGTTGATATTCCTGCTGGTGCCGACCTCAGGGCAGTGTTTTTCTCTGAAAGCGGTGATCCCTGCATTTATGACTCTAATGGCATTCTGCTAGTTCTTTCAAAATGGCGAGAGCCTTTACAAGCCAAGTGGATCCCACTGTTCAGCGGTGAACAGATGAATAAGGATAAGGCCAAGGAGAAGGGTGATGACTCGGCCCCGCCAGAGTTCCAGTACTGGCCGCTAGGACTTGTTGATGACAAGTTCATGGCGATCATTCTCAAATCGGCAGAAAAGTATCCGCCATTCCCTCTGCCACTCTTTTCAGAACTCAAGGTCTCGGTACCGGTTGATGAAGTTACGGGAGATTACGAGCGGAAATACCTTACTTTCAATGCCCTGCATTCGCTCCAAAAGGATAGACTGGTTGATGCGGAGGACAATGCTGACCACCAAGAGTCCCTTGGGGAATTGGAACTTGAAATGGATAAGGCGCTCCTGTATCAGGTCAGTATATGTTGCAAGTCTGGCCGATCGAGCCAGGCAATTGGACTGGCCAAGGTTCTCAATAATGTTACTTCTTTGGATGCTGCAAAGAGGCTTGCCTTGCGGTTTGAGATGATCCGATTGGCGGAGCAGATTGATCAATTGATCGAGCAGAAGCAGTTTGATTAGACGTTTATGGTTAGAGTACCCGCAATATTATTTTTATTTATGTTAGGACTATGCTACCCCTGATGGTGTATGAACCGTTCGGCCTATGGTGGTGCGTGCGGCTGAACCGGGACCACTTTAAACCAACACAAATTTCATTCACCCCACTCACTAACGAGATCGCGATACATTAAATATGCTTAAATCGAATGCCACGATTCGGTCTATATTAAAGAAATGTGTCCAGGCACAATATAGGATTAGACCAGTGCCTCGGCAGATTTCTGAAAGCCTCCCTATCTACACTCACTTTGCCAACCTGGGGAATATGATCCAGTACCACCAGGATCAGTGTCCGGTAACGAAAATGCGGCTAGAGACGATTAAAATGACGTTCCACGACCCTGAACGTACTGAGGATCAGGAGAAGATGTTTGAAAACGGGCATATTATTAGACACGGATCGATCTTGAGCGAAGACCAGGAACAAAGTCTTACTGATCTTGAGCGACAGCTTGTGGAGACGGTGGATATCAACAATGGCGAGGGGGACTATAAGTTAGAATTGGACTTTTTAACGCGAAATGAAGAATCTATTAGTTTTGCGAGAGATCGTGCGTTTGCGGATCGAATGGGCGTGGAGAAACAGGGCGACATCAAGGATCGGCTCTCAGAGGCTGAGCTCAAGGCCAAATCCAAACTATCTGATTTTTTGGGTAAATTTGACTAACTTTTTATTTATTTATTTGTATATACGAATTGCCACATGTTTGTAAATATGTCTATATTACCCTACTGGTTGGACTACCGGTAGTTACAGCTGGTATTACACCCATTCAAAAGTACCTTCAAGTTGCAATGCTATATATAGTGTCAAGTGGTTTAACCTTCGGCGGTTGTGGCTTGCGTTATCTACGTACGTTATGCGTATACTGGTAAGCTCAAGGCGTTGATTGTAATTGGTTAAAGGATCACATTATTAGATATTGTTGATTACATGAATAATTTAAGAGGAGCCGCCCAAAAGCTCCTTGACAGCGGCGAGAACGTCGTCGATCAGAGTCTCGAGGTCCCCAACGATGGTGTTGATAGCGGAACCAAGGTCGGCGTTCACGTTAACAGTCTTGGCCTCAGCGAGCTGGCAGTCAGAGCTGCCAGAAGCGCAGGCGACCTTGCAGGTGCCAGAAGCACAGTCAATGTTGAAGCCCTTGTAGGTGACAGAGAAGTTGTCGTTGGCAGATGGGGCGGCCAGGACGGCGGTAGCGGCCATAGTGGTCAAAGCGGCAGTGGAAAGCTTCATTTTTATTGTGAGATGATTGAGTTGATTGATGATAAAAGGGAATTGCAGAGGAGATAAAGGGCTCTATTTATACTTTTTCGAGCACCTTGAGAGTCGAAAGAATGGATAGTGATGTAGTACTGTAGGCTGCGACCAGATCATTGGGATATAGTCGTACATGGGGGATCAGAGGTGATAGGATACAGCCGATCAAAGAGGATCTTGTCTTTGAGAGGGCAAATTATTGGTCGATCCGGTTGGTAAAGGCGGTTGGATATTTTATCCTGGGAGGGCAGCAACTACAAAGTAAATATCTGTACTGACCAATGCAATGCACGTATCCATTTAATCCTACGTACAGTACAAGAACGTAATATCATCATTAGTTCCATAGTGTTATCATTATGGTAGTTGCAATAAAATAGGGTCCATATCGTTTTTAACGTTCACGGTTAAGTACCCGACCTCTCATTACTCCATTCAGTATAGTTGCTCTCCATACACCTTCGTGCCGGAATCGCTCCTCGTATCTGGTAACGGGTACCTAACATCTAAGAATGGACAAGCAGCATTCAGCAACGACCACTTGTGGCATAAATGAGCCAATCAGATGTCGATCGGGTAGCCCAAGTACACCCTGGTAGCTCATACATTTATTGCGTTATCAATTGAAATAACAAATATGCTCTGAATAATATGCTACTGTACCGCCCTAAGGACAAAATATGTAGTGGTAGAGCCCCATGTTTTCGCCGTCATCTGCCCCCTGCATGATGATCTGACGCAGTCGATCGCAAGTTTAAAAGTGCTCCTTGAAGATCTGCACCAACCACTGCCATAATATCCATGTTCAGCGCCAACGTCAGCTCGGCCTTTGGTACCGCGATCTCGGGAAAGTGGGCCAAGCATTTAAATGAGGGTTGGTGTGAGACTGTGTACCTGACGGTATGGGGTAACAAGCCAGCCGATCAGGTACTTCATGTACCATGCCGATTCCAAGACGATGAAATGTTAGGGTCCAGAAAGCTCGTTGTTTATCAAGTACTTATCCTGGTAGTCCACAGCAAGCTTGAATCGGGACTGTTAATTCCAATGGCTGGGATTTGCCTTTGATGTTGGGCATGTTGACACACGACGTGATGTGCAGCTTGCGTAATACACTACGTACTATTATGAGTTCAGTATAGTCATAGCACTGTACACCCACTGGTAGTATATAGCCATGTAGCTATACCATCCATTGCCTAAGACGAACCGGAATGGAGAGCATCCGGATAGCGCATTGATACAGCTGGACTTGCCAAAAGTAGCCATATTATGAAGTCGCTTTCTATGACATGTAATCAAAGATTATTATTCTATAGAGACAATAATATCAAGTGATGATAGACCGAGTCCATTCAGTCGTCGACCAAGCCCGTGTAATTTGGGAAACAATAAATAAAATAATCTACTTTGAAGAGTTTTTCTCCTCCAAAGCCTTGAGCAGCTTCTCCACCTCCTCCGTGTCACTGCTCAGAATCTTGGCCAGATATGCAATACCAGTCTGTTGAGCCTTGAGCACCTTGGCGAGCTTCTCGAGCTGCTCGTCGTCTCTCTCCCAGTCAATTGTCGATCCGCTGCCGCCGCCATTATTCCGTCTATACTCCTCCATCTGCTCCTTGAGCGCTCGCGCCTTCTCCCGCAGCACCGTCATCCGCGCCCACACCTCGTTGATCCTACCAAATACAGCCGGATCATCGATCTGCTTGTTGAGCTGCTCCAATTGCTGCTTGAGCACCTCTTCCTCCGGCTTGAGCACAAACCCGCGGTTCTTCAACACCTGAATCTTGGCCGCCAAAGACAATGTCTTGTGCACCAAATTGCTGTGCCGCGCCTTCATCTCTACAATCTTCACCGTAGTATGCAAATCGTGTCGTGTCGTCAGCTCGTCAAGCTTGGTGTTAATCTCATGCATCCGCGCCCGGTACGATAGAACCATATTCTCCTGCAACGCGACCCGCTTTTGGAGATCGGAGAACCCCACCGCCAAAACTGGCACACTCGAGTTGTCCGGACGGCTCGCAATGGCCTTGTCCCACTTTTCCTGGCTCTGGCCCTGCGGCTTGGTGTACAGGAGCGCCTGCTCCACGGGGACCTTGTTGTAGAAATAGTACTGGAATGCACAGTTCGGCGAGGTCGGGTCCCACTCTTCCTTGATCCTGGCCAATTGATCCGTTACAGACGGACTAATATTCGTCAGCTGCTGTTGCTGCTGTTGTTGTTGCTGTTGCTGCTGTTGCTGCTGCTGTTGCTGCTGCTGCTGCTGCTGGAACGCGCTCTGTTGGAGCTGCTGCTGCTGATTCTGGGGAGCCGCGGCTGCGCTGGCCCCCGGACGGAACTGGGAAGTCGCAAAAGTATCCCCCTGTTTGCTCCACGAGAAACTCGGCTGTGTGTTCATCGTTAAATGTCGGTTCCCTTCAATGTCGCCAGTGATCCTGGTAGGCCAGAGTCGTGTTTTTGAAAAATATTCAGCCGAGTCTGTCGTGTTGTTGACTGGAGTTAACTTAACTCCCAACGCGTGCGCCCGCGGCAAAAATGGGGGCCCCCTGAGCCGCACCTCGGTGGGGCTTACCCTGATTAAATCGCTATACAATATCCTTTTACGGTGCCATGGCCATTTGGTGCTCTATTTGGACCGGAATTTCTAGTAGAACTACTGGGGGTAGTATAATTGGTTGCCATGTCAGGCCCCATTGGCGAATTTGCTAATATAACGGCACGTTTCCCTCCCCACTAGTGATGGGCCACTGTCGGGTGAAATAGCATTGGGAACGACCAACCATCGTCGAGATTTTCACCTTGACAAAAAATTGAAGCCCACCACCCCACTCGCTACCCGAAAAGCCATGTCACTAGAACGAGAGGCCGTGAATGCCCATGTGGGCGTCGTTGATCCGGCGCCAATGCCGTCGCACATTCCGGACGTCCCGGAGGTTGGCGCGACCTCTGCGCCGCTCAAGTCGGCGTCTTTCTTCATTGGCGCGCGATGCCTGCCATACAATGACGATTACATGCTGTGCAAGAAGGAGTCTCAGGGCAATGGCGAGCTGGATTGTCTGAAAGAGGGCCGACGGGTCACTCGATGTGCGATCTCTGTGCTCGAGGACATCAACAAGCATTGTCTCGAGGAGTTCCGAATGCACTGGAAGTGTCTTGAGCAACAGAACCACGAGTTTTACGGCTGCCGACCGGCGGAGCGGCTGTTGAATAAGTGTGTCTTTGACAAGCTCAAGCTTGAGAAGAAGATCCCGGGCCAGCCAGCCCTGGAGACCCCAGTGCATTTGAAGGAGAAGCCCATGTATCAACCGAACCATGAGGACCAGGTTTCGCTCAAGGCTTACAAGGACGCCAAGGCCAACGGTTTGCTTTAGATCACTAGATCAGTTCATGTATATCTAATAAGTTATTGTCACGATTTGTTAGCCGGTTACCTAGATGAGAACCAACTAATTGCTGCATCGAATTCAACTTTACAGTATTCAACATTGTTCACTAGGCAATGACTCTCAAAACTTGTACAGTAATTCTTGGTTCGGTAGATTGTATCGAGTTTCAGATATTACTCTAGCATAACATACCAGGTACGTAATATCATCTTGCTCTCCAATCGCTAATTAAGATAGGATTTCTCTCCGGCTATCCGCGATATTCCCTGGGGAATCGATCCCGTCTGCCCATTTGACTTTATTACCGGTATATTATGTGAGAAAGTGTTTATATTTAGATCTAGTCCCCCTTCGCCTTAGGCAATGGACTCTAATCGAAGATTACTATTGCTCTCAAGCAATTCTAGGATTTTAATTACCGGTACGGTAATTTACAAATGGAACAATTATATCACCCGTAAATGACAGTACTGTTTGCATTGGTAATGGTTTAATTTTCGATAATTTGGTACTTGATATCGTAAAGCATCACCACGATATTATGACATTTCAATCTATTACCAATACAATACTCAAATAAGGCCGGTAATTATTTGTGTATATTTGGCCCGATATTATCAATAATTCCTTATAACCTGGAACAATTACTATGATAAATTCACCGCAATTATCGGGCGCTGTAAATCTATCACATACCAGATGTTGTGGCATTTGATCTTCGGAAAGTATTCAACGATTATAATAATCATATCATTTTGGGATCTAATCTTGGTTAGAGTCCATTCCTAGGGCGAATCGTCAAATCTGCTTTATTGCAATTCTGGGATATCCACCTGGTATACACAAGAGACTTTATAACGATACATATCCAACCACATTGCTACCATAATATAGAAATTCATACATCTCCAGTTTATCCTCACAATAATCTTTAGTCCAATCTTAGTCCAATCTTTAGTCAATCTTTAGTCCAACCATTAGTCAATCTTTAGTCCAATCTTTAGTCAATCTTCATTCTATATCCTCGTACTAATCTCCACACATAACCAACACACCTACTATAAATGCACGACTAATATAAACAGTTCAATTTACAATATATACAATATTTTAAAATCGGCCCTTGATGAGGTCGAACGCAAGGGGAGCTATCACCGTTAGCAACAATCCTTCCTACTATTATCCACATACCAGTCCACAAAGCCACAGCAATGTAAACAGCCTGCTTGACAACGCTCTGCGCGTTCTGCGTAAGCAGCTTGAGCTCTTCTTCGCTTGGAGGAGGTGGTGGGCCGCCGAACATTTTTGTCTCTTAGTCTCAATCGAAATGAAAGGTTTTCAATCCCGGACCCGTCGTTTTTGGGACCGACCCCAAACCGACCCCGTTTTGACCACCATTACGCAACCAGCAAATGTCGGACGAGGAGAGGAAGAACCAGGACAAGGAGGAGGACCAGCGGGTGCTCAGCGGAGAGGAAGAGGACGCTCTTTCCGATCTCGACGAGGACCAGTTCAAACAGGAGGAGAAGCCCATTGACGAATCAGTGTACAACATCAAGGTCCAGAAGCGTAATGCGGCAGACTCGTCAGCATACGAGCCGGCGGAGAAGAAGCGCGAAAAGTCGCGCAAGCGCAGCGCCGGCCCCGAGGAGGAGGACTCCAGTAACGACCTGGATGAGGAAGAGGAGGCCGATCCGGAAACGCGGCAGCGTCGCGAGCTGGAACGGCGGATGGACGAGGCATTGAAGGGGAACCGTAAGCGCAAGAAGAAGCTCGATGGGGACGACCTCGAGCAGATGCAGGATGAGAGGATCCAGCAGTTGCGGGATCAGATGTACTCTGCGGCTCAGGCCGACGGAGAGAGCATCAAGACGGGGGTTCCTGCCGTGAACAAGCTCCAGCTGCTACCGGAAGTGCGGGCTGTGCTGCAGAAGCAGACGTTGGCGGACTCCATCTTGGACAATAACCTGCTGGAGGCGATCCGGATGTGGTTGGAGCCGCTTCCGGACGCGTCGCTACCGGCGTTTGAGATCCAAAAGGAGCTTTTCGCGGCCATTGAGCGGCTCCCGATCAAGACTATTCACCTCCGAGAGAGCGGGCTGGGCAAGGTTGTCTTGTTCTACCAGCGGTCGAAGCGGCCCCAGCTGAACATTAAGCGGACCGCCGATAAGCTCATTGGGGACTGGACGCGGCCGATTATGGGGCGATCTGACAATTACCGGGATAAGTACGTTGCGAGCAGGGCGTACGACCCGGAAGAGGTGCTGTCCATGTCGCGGTCTGCGGCTGCTCTGCGTAAGAACTCGGCGGCGGGGTCGAGCATGCGGTCCCCGGCGGAGGCTGCGGCCATTCGACGGAACCGAGCGCACATCCCAGAGGCCCGGGGCGTTTCGTACGATGTCGCGCCAAAGTCCACCGTCCCGGCAGGCTACACTGGCGGTTCGCACCGGGGCGACGACGCGTTTAAGAGCATTCGCCAGAAGATGCAGAACCGCGGAGTCAAGGGCAAGAAGTCTGGCGTCAGCATCGAAGGCAAGGAGCTGCGTCACTAACCCATTTTCCTTATTTAAGTTATTGCTTTATACGTGTAATGTATTTATCGTCCTGTACGTTTGAGCTCCCGTAGTTGGGCCCCATTACAGACACAATTGTGAATTGATAGTACCATGAATTACCAATACCAATTATTGGATTGACTATCTACATAGAACAATGGGGGTTCAAGGAGGCTTGCCCCCTTGGTCTCTCAGCTCTACTAAATCAATGTTAATTGGTACTAATGTATTCGAGGGCCAGCCCTCGAGCTCCCGTAGTTGGGGGCCCTGCCCCCAAACCCCCGTTACGGGCACAATTGTGAATCGATGGTACCATGGATGTACTATCAATACCAATTATTGTAGTGCCTACCCCTTTTCTATATTGAACAATGGGGGTTCAAGGGGGCTTGCCCCCTTGGTCTCTCAACCCTACTAAATCAATGTTAATTGGTATTAAATGTATTCGAGGGCCAGCCCTCGAGCTCCCGTAGTTGGGGGCCCTGCCCCCAAACCCCCGTTACGGGCACAATTGTGAATTGAACCATGAATGAAATATCATTAACAATTACTAGTATATGGACTATATCCTTTTTTCTACATTTCAATTAATGCTTTACACGTAATTTATCGACTTGGACATGTACTAGGGCATTCGAGGCTCAGCTGACGAGCTTCCGTTTAGTACATGGGATCCAGGGTTCAACGCTTGCCTTGCCTATCTACGAAATCAATGACAATTAGTATTAATTCAAGCTCCATGCTGGGCTCTGCTCCCGAATCACCGTTTACAGACAATTGTTAATTGTACCATGAATATCACCAATTTGTGGTTTGAACTATCATATCTTTGGGTAATTACTGTTATCAGTGGTACCACAACATAATTACCACCGCTCTTACCATGCAATCTACAACAATGATGGTCAAATATCATGATAAATTATACACTTTACAAAAAATGTAGACACTTTTTTCGTGGGGGTTGCAGCAGTTTAGGATCGTGGCTTCTCCTTCTTCTCCTTCCACAAAGCAAGGAGGGAGACACCAGAGACCTTGACGACCTTGAATCGGACACCTGGAATATCACCCTTGGCCTTGCCCTTTCGACCGAAACCGGCGAGCAAAACCTCGTCGTTCTCGTCAACGTAGTTGAGGCAACCGTCATTTGGCACAAAGGCAGTGACCTTCTTACCGTTCTTGATGAGCTGGACTCGGACACACTTTCGAATAGCAGAGTTTGGCTGCTTGGCCTCGACACCAATCTTCTCAAGAACAATACCCTTGGCGTGGGAAGAGCCACCAAATGGCGACGACTTGTAGGCCGTCCCGAGAAGTCGCTTCTTGTACTGGAGATCAGCCCATCGGTTCTCTCGTCGAGAAGTTCGCAGCTTTCGTGCAGAGTTCAAACCTCTTGGCTTTGACATTTTGGCTTCGGTGAAGTTGGTGTGATGTGAAAGAGGGTCTTTTTCTTCTTTTCCAAGCGTTCCGTGATGCTGCTGAAATTTTTCCCTCCCGCGTACTTGTCAGCACGGATCCCCAACCCTCCCAACCATTCCGGGCACGGAAAACGAGGGCTTCCTTCGCGCACGCAACCCATTGGGAGCCCGTGTGACTGACTCTTTCCCAATTTGGACAAAAGCCGCAGAATATGCGGCACCCGTATCGAAGTGGGCGGTTTTATTATCCCCTATATATTTTACAGTGCCCTGGAGAGGCTCTATCAATTTGGCCGGTTTGGCCGCAATTTCGCCTGCTAGGCACCCGATACTCGGGTCCCCAACTTAAGGTACGCAGCTATGATATCCCCACAGATGATGGGTTAGGAACATTACCCCTGCGGCTCGTGCGGCTTGGTACGCAGGAAGGGAAAAAAAACAACCGAGTGCCGGCCAAAAGATGCGGGAGTGCGAGTATATCGACCCCCTACTCTATCTACTATCTGTATGCGTTACGATTCTTTCCGGGCAAAGAGACAGTCTCATTGGGGGTATATATCCAATCGGGTTTCGGTCGGTGGGTCCTGGCTAGCCGAGGTCCATGCCATCTAGCCGTATCGGCCGCCCCCCCCACTCGGAACTGGAAAAACTCCGAATTAGACTGTGTAGATTGGGCTCATTTGAAGCCGTCAAGAGGCCAAAGCGCCGCGGGAAAGCCTCCATGAACCGACCTGGGCCACGGCAGCAGAGTCCCTATCACTCCAGGATGCCGAGCTTGATCTACCGTCCAGAGGATAGCGGATAGGTTATGCACCAGGTCAGCCACGGTTAGTTCGTTCGGCCCGAAATTCAGTGACATCGCCTCTAGTTCCCCGCTGTTTCAGGGAAATCTCCACTGCACAACCGTCTCTGCGAATCGGCGGGCGGAACTGCCAAGTGCTACTACGTAGAGAGGAGCTAGGCAGCGGACGTATGTAAAATAGGGGCATATATATACTTGAGTTTCTCCTCATTTTTTGTCTTTACATATCCTGGCTCTCCTTTCCGGGTAGTATAGAACTCAAAATATGACTACCAAGACTTCTACTAAGGATTTCCAGTTCAGCGACGACGTGATCAGACGTCTGGGCAACTTCCCCGTGGCGACCCTCGACGGTATCACCGCGTCCAGCGACTTCCTTGATAACTCTGCACAGCTGTGCCATGTCCCCCTAGGGGAGCCCCAGGCGGTGCCAATCCCAGGCTCCAGGGCGGAGGGCTACTCTGAGGTGTACCGAAACGTAAAGTCCCCAAACAAGCTTGTCTCCGTCTTCCACCCAGAGATCACCACCGTCTACGAGGCGTTTGAGAAGATTCATGCCGCTAACCCGGACCGAGATTGTCTTGGTGAGCGACCGTACGACGAGAAGATCAAAGGGTGGGCCAAGCAGTACTCATGGCAGACCTACGGCCAGATCGCCGCGCGACGAAATAACTTTGGCTCTGGTATTGTCCAGGTAGTCGAGAAGCACGCCCAGATCAGCCCACGGGACCGAAAGTACATTGTCGCGGTCTACGGACCTAACTGCATCAACTGGGTCGTCGCCGACCTCGGGTGCCAGACCCAGAGCCTCCCGAGCGTTTGCCTTTACGATACACTCGGTCCAGACACCTCGGAGTACATTCTCAACTTTTGCGAGTCCCCAGTGGTCGTGGTTTCCCTGGCCAACCTGCCAAAGATCCTCAGACTCGCGCCAAAGCTCCCACACCTCAAGGCGGTTGTTTCGCTCGATCCGCTCAAGGCGGCCCACGAGTTTGAGGCCCCAGGCCAGTCTAAGAAGGAGATTCTGTCCGAATGGGCCGCTGAGCTCGGATTGGGTCTCTACTCGATGGACGAAGTTGAGCAGTTGGGCGCCAATAAGCCATTGGCTCACGTCCCCCCATCCCGAGACGACATTTACGCTATTAACTTCACTTCCGGTACTACCGGCAACCCCAAGGGCGCTATTCTCACCCACGCCAATGTTATTGCCGGCGCTACTATGACCCGGTCCAACGTGTCCCACATGAGTGCCAACAGCAACATGACCAATTTCAGCTTCTTGCCGCTGGCCCACATTTACGAGCGTCTTACCATGGTCAGCTCGCTCATTAGCGGTGTGCGACAGGGGTACCCGCACGGCCCATTGACCGAGATCCTCGAAGATATCGCAATCATCAAGCCTCACGGCGTTACCATGGTACCCCGTGTGCTCAACCGAATCGCCACCTCGCTCAAGGCCGCCACCATTGAGGCTCCAGGCATTGGCGGCGCCATCTCCCGAAAGGCGTTCCAGGCGAAGCTCGACAACCTCCACAAAACGGGCTCTTACTCGCATCCATTCTGGGACCGAGTGTGGGCCAACAAGATCCGAAAGAAGCTTGGCTTTGAGAACCTCAAGTTCATCACTACCGGCTCGGCGCCAATGTCCAAGGAGAACATTGAGTTCCTCAAGCTCGCCCTGAGCACCGAACTCAACCAGGGCTACGGCCTTACCGAGTCCCTCTCCGGCATTTCGGTGTGCCAGCCACTCGACCGAGACACTGGCTCGTGCGGTCCTGTCGCCATCACTTGCGAGGTGCGACTCCGAGACGTGCCGGACTACGGCTACACTGCGGATGACAAGCCGGAGCCACGAGGCGAGATCATGCTCCGAGGCCCCCAGATCTTCAGTGGGTACTACCAGAACAACGAGAAGACGGACGAAGCATTCGACAAGGACGGCTGGTTCCACACTGGCGATGTCGGCAAGATTGACAAGTATGGCCGAATTCACATCATTGACCGAGTCAAGAACTTCTTCAAGCTCGCCCAGGGTGAGTACATTGGTGCCGAGAAGATTGAGAATGCGTACACCGCGCGATGTTCCATGGTCGCCCAGATCTTCGTCACCGGTGTCTCGACGGAAACTTTCCTCGTTTCGGTGGTTGGCATCAACCCAGACACCTACGCCCCATGGGTCTCCAAGCTGTTGGGTAAGCACATTGCTGCTACCGACCTGGCTGGTCTCAGCGAAACCTTCAAGGACAAGAAGGTGCGATCCGCGTATCTCAAGGCCCTCAATGCCTCTGTAGAACCAGGCGTGCTACAGGGCTTTGAGCGGGTCAAGAACCTGCGACTGGCCATTGAGCCACTCAACATGGATAATGAGACCGTCACCCCAACGCTCAAGATTAAGCGAAACGTTGCCGACAAGGTCTTCAAGGCCGAGATCGAGGAGATGTACAAGGAGGGCGAGCAGAGCATCAAGGATGCCGCCAAGCTCTAATTATTTATGCTAACTCAATAGACCATCACATGCTGTACTACTGTAACCAGTACCAATTGCTGGTAATCTATATTGAATCTATGATTGTACTTAACGCGCTTAGTTATTCAAGGGCAAGTCCTCATGCTCCCATAACTGGCGGCTGTGTCTCAAAACCTTCCTTTACCCTAATATCTTGGTACTATCGACGGTATAGACTACAAGTGTTTCTGAGGAACAATGAACATGAACAAAGATCTGGATTCTAGCAAGGATTCCAGGCCCAGAAGCAAACGATCGCAGATGATATCATAGCAGTCGATGTTTTCATACCTGTAGAATGATCCCGCAATTCATACGCGTACACGATTAAGTGGGGAATTAATACAAGTAGTGATCCACAACCCCATCGCTTGTCTAGGGGTGAAACCACCTTTATCCTTCGAATTATCGATATTTTCAACAAATAAATGCTATAAAAATGGCACGTTAGTAAATTCAAGAGAATCCGAATAACCCATAGAAATATTATGCGCCCTCAGATTTTATGAGTGGTGGTAGATGGAGGTAGACGGTGTATTTAACAATCCATCTCAAAACAAGGACCATGAATACCGATCCTTTGCTACGAGTCTTAGTGTACCCTCTACATTACCTTGAAATTGAATCCTCCAGTAGATCAGTCATAGGAATCACGAGATATACGTATGTACGTATTGTACTCTGGACAAGGAGTGGAGAGGTGAAGGGTATATAAACCCCTTGACTGTCAAGATAATTCAAGAGGCCAGCCACTCCATCGAACGGCATTGGCTGGCCCTCGAGAGCCCCCGAGGCTACTCAACCAGAGCACTTTGTAATATTACTACTACCCGGGTACTACTATACGTGTTAACGCGTAACATCCATGGCTGGTTTTTATACTAGGCGCCAGGATACGCTATACCGAATGCCTGGAGTGGCTCAGCGACGCGATGTACCCTTTTTGTATTCTACAACACTTCCGCGACGCTTTGTACATTAGCCCATATCAGAACTTCAGTTCTTGTAAATATTACCCAACCGCAAAGACTTACGACTTACGATTGACTGGTAGTCATAAAATCAAGTGTTAGCAATAAACTATAATAGATATTCTCAGGACTGCTCCTGCTACTACAATACTAGGGTCCTCGTAGTGGTGACTTTAAGTGGGTCTACCAACTGTACCGAGTAATTCGTTACAGTTGTAGCAACCTGTCGGTACAGGAATTTATAATGCGCTACAATGTTACAGCTGTTACTAGTCCAACCATTAACCTAGTAGTGTGGATACAGCAAAGCGTATCGTATGGAATCTGGGGGTGATCCAGCCGTATGATGGTGGACCGTTGAAACGAGCAGCCCCTATGAACCCAAAACGAGCACCCAGATTTGGTCAAATAATTCAAGTTCGACCTGCTAGTCTTTTTTAAATACTGTTATAACTCGAATAAATACCGCTAGCTCTCGTAATAGCGAGCC
This sequence comes from Blastobotrys malaysiensis, assembly GCA_030558815.1. NCBI lineage: Eukaryota > Fungi > Ascomycota > Dipodascomycetes > Dipodascales > Trichomonascaceae > Blastobotrys > Blastobotrys malaysiensis. Next base: position 76,994 of record JAKTQL010002532.1, on the reverse strand, counting down.
CGTAATTGGTGTCGGTCCATGGCCGGGAAGTTTTCACCACCCCACCCGAATACCGTAGAGCTTGCCAACATGAGCGACCTCACGCTATACGGCCACGAGAGCTACAAGGATATCACAAGCCAGTTCCGGAAGGAGGCCCAGCAGCTCAGCGTTGGAGATCTTGCCAAAGATGAATTTTTCACCCTGTTCAGCGGGGTTCATGCGCTCGAAATAGGCAACGACAAGATGGACACCGGACAGACCTACCACCCCAAACATGAGGAGCTGGCAGCACTGCCTCGGGTAGAGAGCAAGGGGGACCTAATTGAGCTCCTGGACGAGATCCTGGCCCGGGAGATGGCGTGGCACACCGGGTCCATTCTTATGCAGAACGTTATTAGCTGTCTCTATATTGAGGACACTTTGGACCAGATCAAGCAGCTGGCGGTCCATACCGACTTGGCACCACTTGATATCCATGCACAAAGCTGGTACGGAGTCCTGAGGGCGTACGCTCTCGCCACGATCAAGGCGGTCGACATGAGCGCCAAAATCATCAAAAACGCGTCTGCTATATACCCAGAAGAGGACATTGTTGTGGATACTTGCGGGTATTCCTTCCTAGAGAACGTCCCCATGGATCAATTGGTTCATGTGCTGAAATCAGCGCTGCAATACGTCAAGGAACAGGGCAATGACCTAGAAATCAAGCGGAGACTTGAACTGAGGATCCGATTCCTCCATATTCTCAACGAGAAGATCCCCAAAGAGGTATCTGGCCATTTCGCCAATGCCAAAAAGCTCATCTCGAGTATTACTCCATTTTCCGGGGAGAAACGGTTCGAGGGGGCCTTTTCAAAAGGAGTTCAAGCGCGAATCAGCAACCCGAGCCCGCTTAGAGACCTCAAGAGCGTAGATCAGCCCTATGAACGACTGCTACAGATTATTCAAGGCATTGAGTCGCTTATTCCAGTCATGTCTATCCAAAAGTCCAACGATTTGCTGGCCTTCTTCCTCACATTCTCTTCGAAGCGCCCACGAACCCTACCGATAGTCCGTGCCATGCTCCAAGGAGTTCTTACCAAGACCAAGCTGTTAAACCAATCCCTGTGGTCATGGGTTATCAAGGACCTCAAGGAAATCTCTTGCGGTGCTTATGACCAAGTGTTGGAGAGCAGCAACGAAGCGGTGAAGCGCAACTTTGACACGTTTCTCGAATCTGCGACGCTCTGCTACGCGGACCTGCTCACGGTAATGTGCCAGAACCGCCCACGACAGCGCCAGAACCTGGCCCATTGCATCATCTCCTTCGACAGCCTCCAGGTGGCCTCAGAGGAGCTCGAGGAGCTGCTCAAGAGCTGTATTCCGCGGGAGCTGATGCGCACTCCAGACGGAGAGCTCAGCGATGCAATGCCCATAACTTCCTGGGTGTACCTCCGCAAGCTCAACATTATGATCTGGGTAGTGCTACTGGGATTTGAACTCGACATTTACAAGATGTGGGAGTACACCCGTATGTACTACTACGCGGACTATCTGCTCACGTCGATGAACGAGCACCTCGACCGCATCCAGACCTATCTCAAGCAGAAGCGACTCGGCAAGCCCGCCCAAAGAGCGGCTGTGGAGTCCGCTATGGGCTACCTCAATGCGCTACAGCTCGAGTCCACGGCGCTTAGACATCTCTGCCTCGCCAACATGTACCTAACACACGCATGCGACCTCAAGGGATACATTCCATCGCCTGAATCGTGTACTCAGAGCACTACAACGCCGGAACTGCTTTATAAACTTCGCATGAAGCCCTTTTCGTCGGTGGGAGTGCCAGAAATGCCCTCGTTTGAGGTATTTTCATCGTACCAACAGAGCCTTGACGACGCTACAAAGCTCGCCGCCTTGGCCAAGACGGCTGCGAATAACTGCAAGGGTCTCATTGACAACTTGGGCCCGTTGGCTAAGGCGGACTCTGACCTCGACCTGCTCAAGCGAAGCGCTGTCGGAGTATTTGTCGCCAGCTCAATGCTAGCCAAACCGCCTGCATCCCCAGAACTAGTGGTCCAACGCGACGGGTACCATTGGTTTTTCCCTGTTATCACGCTTAAGACTAAGGCTTGAACGGGCACTAGAGTAAACATACGACACGTTTCTTAACCTAGGGGACCATTCGAATTCCAATTACCCGGCGATCTCGTTTATGTAATGTTACCAGACCCATGTAGTTAAGGTCGAAACCAGATGATTCTATACAGAGGCGTTATTTTTGCATTACTATAGTGTAAGAGTGGTGAGTGTATACAATTAGAAGAGTTCGTCGAGGTATGGCAGCTCAGCAACGTTGCCAACGACCGACAGAGCGGCCTTGCTCTTGAGGGCCTCCTCAGCGCTCTTCTGGAGGGACGCAACGGAGACGGCACCAAAGTCAGCAGCCTCGGTGGCAAGGCTGTAGACAAAGTCGGACTCGGCTCGGGCGGCCTGTGCGAACTTGGTCTGAGCAACGGCTCGGGCAGTCTGCTCCGCAGAGACGGCGTGGACCTGCTTGAGGGCGAGGACAGCCTCCTTGGCGCCAGCCTTGACAGCGGCGGCCGAGGCGCCGCTGACGGTGATGTGCAGCAAGTCGGCGTCAGAGTAAGAGGAGACGGCGGCCTTGATGGTGGAGCCGGTCTTGAGGCCAGCAAGGGCGAGTGGGGACTGGCCGAGCGACCACTTGACGGCGGAGCCAGAGCCGCCGAGCGCGTTGGCGAGCACAGCGTTGGCTGAGGATGCAGGGAGTGGGAAGGCAAGGACGACAGCGTTGCCAGCGGCGGAGGAAGTTCGGGACTCGCCGCCGAAGAACTCGGACTTTGGCGACGACAGGACAGAGCCCGATGGGAGCTTCTTGAACTTGGACTCAACCAGATCGGCCAGGTCGCTCACGTTGACACCAGAACCGTAGACGGTAATGTTGGCCTTGGTGTAGGCCTCTCGGGCAAAGGTCTCAACATTGTCCCGGGTCAGTGGGGCGTACTCCTGGACGTAGAGTGGGTTGCCAAGGCCTCGTCGGAAGGCAATCTGGTGAGCATTCTCAAGAGCAAGAGCAGAGGCGTCACGGGCAAGTCGGTTGGCCTCAATGACAGACTGTGGCAGAGCCTGCTCGTCGAACTCGTACTGTCGGTACAGAGTGTTGGCGACAACGTCAGCAATCGAGTCAACGTAGAGAGGCAGGCCCGGTCGGAGGAACTCAGCCTGCAATTGAATGGACTCTCGGGACACAGAGGCGTTGTAGACACCAGAGGTCAGCTCACTCTCTCGGTATCGTCGGATACCGGACTTGTTGGAGGTTCGGGTGTGGAACGCAAAGTTCTTGAGCACCTGACTGGTACCAACCTGGGGGCTGTATCGGGAACCGGCTCGAACGACCACGGCCACCTTGGAGACTGGAGAGTCAGAGTCTCGGGCGACGACCTTGACGCCAGAGACCTCCGTCTTCGTGGACAACTGTCGAGCAGCGGCTCGGATAGCAGAAACTCGGCTAGAGAACATGGCTTCTTTGTGAAGAAGAGAGATTTTGCGTAGAGTTGGTTTGCACTTTGGGAGGTTTTTTTCAACCCAACTTTTTGTGCGAAAAATCCCAAATTCCCGGCCCGTGATTGGTCGGAATTTTCAAACCAGCTATACCCCATGGTACACTTTTCCAATTGGTGCCCAATTGGCACCAAATGTTTGGAGAGTCGCGTACTACGCACACGATAGGGTAATGGGGGCGGTTTCCTCGGGGTGGGGAGCTTCAAGCCTATGTTCACTTGTCGAGTCCTGCCAGTTCGTATGACCGTCCCAGCAAATCATCATCTCCCAAGACCGTCATGTGCGGCTGTCGAGATCACCGAGATCGCAGCGAGATCACTCAAAGGTGTGCAAGCTGCGATTGACCACTGTGGTTGGATTAGACCACCCTGGGTGGCTACTGCCATTATTGACCTGTGGTAACTCTGGGTGATGGAGATCGGCCCTGATCTACGATCTACGAGTCCCCATTGGTAATGGGGAGGTCTATATAGCACAATTATAACTACGGCTACCAACAGCTACGATTGATTGAAGTAAAAAGGAAGAAGATAAAGAGGGAAGAAGGCGAATCGCGTATTAAACGCGCGACGCGTTCTTTGTCTAATATCCACGTGATTGAGCCGCGTGCGGCTCGGCGTCTATTTTACTCCTCACATCCCCCTTCTCTCGTCCCATCTTAATTACCAATCATTGATTTGTAGCCTCTACAGCATGTACGAGGCTTTATAGCTTACACTGCCAATATTGCTGAATAAGTAGCACAGACTAATTGAGTACTACCGGCCAATTGAGGCACCAGGTAGCTATAACAAAGTGTTGAGACTAACAAAACAATAGATAACGCATTTTGACTGCTCGCTAGTTTGTAGGTTGGGGATATGCCCACATTATACCGTCGAGCCGCACTCAATACGGCTCACCGTACGGCTGAAATCGATTTTCCAAAAATCCCATCATCACGTGACCGGAGCTGAAAAAAAATTAAAGGACCTTTGATAGGGGAATCTTTATCGCCTGGTGATACTAGTTTAGAACCAAATTATCTCTCCAGGGGTGGATTATGCCAAACTGAAAGTTGAGGAGAGATGTCCGCTTCAAGTCATTTGGCTGAATTTTGTAAAGTTGTTCTACGTGATGTATATGGAGAGCTAGCGGCGACAGTACTAGGTATCTTGTTCGACTACGGGCGCCAGACCGCCTCGCAGATCGCCAAGCGCACCAAGATCCCGCTCGTGGTATGCCAGCGGACATTGGTATCCTTACTCCAGAATCGATTCTTGCTCTACTGGTCCGACGAAGGGTCCCGTCACGTGTATTACTCGGCGAATTGGCACCAAGTCTACTCGGTGATCTGGTCGGGCCCGATCCTTACGGTGGTCAATGAAAAGTATGGAGACGATATGTTCGCTGAAGTGGTCAAAAATGTGCTGGTTTATGGCAACATGAAGGCCACCGACTACTTTGATGCATACCCCGAGGATGACGTCCCCCGGGTGAAAAATATTGTTGTCGAGCTGCTCTCGAAGCGCATTCTGTCTAACGTTACTGACTCGGACTTCCACCCAACAGAGGATATCTACAACAAGTTCTTCAATGCCCACAAGCTCAAGATGCGGACTGAGAATCGGTCCGAGACCGCCAAGACCACTGCAGCAACCAATGACGCGAATGAAGAGCTGCGCCAATTGCAGGAACTTAAGGACGACTTGAAGGAGTCCAAGGTGCTGATTTACAAACAAAAAGGTAATGCAATTGCCCGAGAAATGTTTGGAGAGACCGTAGTCGCGCGGGAAGTCGGCCCTGACGTGGTGCTCGGAGTCAACTATGACAAGTTCTTGGTTATCACTCGTAACCAAATGCTCGTAGACATGGTCAGAGACCGAATTGGCCCCGTCACGGCCCAGGTTTACAAGGTCATCCTCGATATTTACGAAGACAAGATCTTTAGGTGCAGTCAGGAGGTGCCAGACGACGAAAAGTTCAAGGTATCAACGCGGGAGATTCTCAGCAAGCTGGGGCCCGAAATAGATGTTTCGGGAGCTGCTTCAGCTGCAGCAGCGAAGCGTAAGAAGCCCGGATCTAATGGCAATGCTTCAAAGCGACGACGCACCGAGTCGGGGTACAACGCGGTTGAGGAAGACGATGACGACGATAGTGACATGGACGCGGCACTAGAGCGATACGATGATGAGGATAGCGATATGGAGGCCAATGGGTCGAAAATGCATAATCCGCGGGACGTTGATGTCCACTTGAAACTGCTGGCTAACTCGCCACACAAATTTTTGAACCATTCGGGCCAGGGGTGGCACGTTGCGTTCCCTGAGCTCATTGAGAACGCCAAGCGGATGGCGTATGATGAAATCATTGGACAAAAGTTTGGTAAGATTGCATCGCGATTGCTGCGACTGGTTAGAGAAAGGGGCAAGATGGATGAAAAGTCTCTTTCAAGCACGGCATTGGTTAAAGACAAGGATATGCAGTCCTATCTTGGAGCGCTTCAGATCTTTGGCGGACTGCTACTGCAGGAAATTCCGCGAAGCAACGACCGAGCACCAGGGCGTACCTACTTCTTGTGGTACCACAAACCCCACACAGCATACTCGCATTTGCTACAGGATTTGTACCAGTCTATGCGATTCATTTACGTGCGGCTGATTGCAGAGCGCCAGAAACATTCTATTCTGCGTGCAAAACTTAGCCGAGAGGATGTCATCGGCCAGGAAGACAAATATCTCAGTCTTGCTGAGAAGAAGGAGTGGATGGAGATGAAGAAGCAGGAAGAGAAGCTCCTCGTTCAGCTGGTCAGAATGGATAGCCTCGTACGTCTCTTTAGAGATTACTAAAAAGCGAAAATTAATAAATAATTTTGTATCATCTCCCTCGCTCACCACTGATGATTTTTGGCAGCCATTGGTTGTCCTTATACCAATATTATACACTTTTGACATTGAAGCACTTGAACAAACTGTAGCTACTCGAGCAGATTGAATAATTAATGTATTTTTCAGTTGAGATAATAATATTGAACAGTCTAGTTAATTCATTACAGGGGGTATGGTGGTTAAACCTTGATTTTGTGGTTGGACCAGAATGCAGGAGGAAGAGGAATGTTAAATGGTGGACGCTCGACGACGACAAACTCGCCCTCGCCAAGCAGGTCGGCCACAAGCATTGGCCGGTACTTGAATGTGATCCAGAAGGATGTGTTGGAGCCAGACTCCTGGGTCGCATCCTCATCGTCTTCATCGCCATTGACCTCATCCTCCACCTCGACTCCACCGAGCTTGCGCTTTCGGTCTGGCATCTGGCTCTTGTCAATTGGCACACCGAGTCGGTCGAGCTTTCGCTTGGGGATTCGCTCAGTGGCGATATTGACCCCGAGATCAATGAAACAGAGCCAGTTGGCGCCCCATAACCATATTCGCTCAGGGGCACTTGGATCATAGAATACACCGCAGCACTTATCAACCAGGCTGATCAGCCGCCGAGGAAGCAGATCCGAGTTCCGTCGCGACCACGGGGTCATGGCCCGCTGGGCGCAGTTGAACTCAAGAACCTTGATTTCGGCAGTAACCACTATCAGAGTGTCGTTAATTGTGAACTTAATGGCGGTGGGAGGCGCAGAGAGCCGTGGAAGCGTTCCGCAGTATTCGTTCTTGTTGAGGTCGAACAGTTCTACCACACCACAGAGCCGTGCAGTAGCCAAAAGCCGACCGTCGTTGGAGAATGCAATGTGGGTAATGTTCTTGGAGTACGGCAGCTTGGACTTGGCCTTGACCTCCTCCTCAAACTCGAGCTCCACCGACTGTCGTGATGCCACATCGACCAGCACCACCTCGTTCTCAGCGGTGATGAGGGTGAGTCGCGACGAATTGGGCACGAACTTGAGCAGCGGCCCACCAATGGGCTCCCCGAACACTTTTCGTGCCACCACGAGCTTGGTGCCGTCGGCAGAAGGCTCCAGCTCAAACACCTTAATGTCCGCCAAGGTCGTAACCGCCAGGTATTTGCCGTCATCGCTCAACGCGACCTGAGTAATGTTCTCCTCGTTATTCAACACCATCTTGAGCACCAGCCGCTTGCCCTTCTCCTCGTCGCTAGCGGTCTCCTCGTCGGCCTCAATGTATTCGTCTATTCGCCACACCTTGACTGTCTGATCCGCCCACATCGTCACCAGCCGAGCGCTCTGTGTAACAGAAACGCAGGGCCTGTGCCGAGTAATGGGGATCTTCCTAAACATGCCGTCCATAAAGTCCCCAAGGGAGTTTACCACCAGGGTTCGCTCTACGCCACCAGTGACCAAAAAGGAGGCCCCCTTGGCCTCGTAGCCAGCCATTGCTCGGATATCCTGCGCATGGAGCAGCCGGTTACCCACTGATGCCCATCGCTTGAGTTTCGTGTCCACCATCTTGTAGCACACAATCTTTCGGTCAACACCAGCGGAGAAGATAGATTCGCCCTTGTAGTCCGAGGAAAGACACATAACGTCCGCCTCGTGAGCTCTAAACGTCTGCAGCAGCGTAAAGTTGGTAGCGTCCCACACCTTGACACTTCCCGTAGAGTCTCCACTGATAATCTGCTTCTTGCCCTTGAGGACCATGACTGACCACACTAGGGTGTTCTCCTTCCGGGCCTTGTCTACACGCATAGTCGCAATGATCCGGCCATTGTCCTCGCTACGCAAGCTCCATACACGGATCCGCGCATCAGCACATCCGCCTACTATCTGATCTTTGCCCTTCCAGGCGACACTGAGCACCCTCTCAGAGTGTCGCTGGAGGATCTTGAGGTGTTCCATGACACCTGGGCCACCGGAAATGTCCACAATAACGACGCTGCCGTCATCACAGCCCGCAGCGAGCTTGGATCCGTCAGCGGAAACGGCAATCGACCAAATGGTCGCGCCGTTGCAGTCGTGGCTGCGAATAGGCATCCCGGTAGCAAGGTCCCACTCAGTGATGCTCGAGGATCCACCAATGGAAAAGAGTCGGGGGGTACCGTCCTCCCAGATGGACCAATCAAGCCCTTCAATGGCCCGGTTGAGGCCGCCCTTGAGCGTCATCTCGTGGATCCAACTCCATCGCGGGTTCCAGATCTCAATGTCACCGTTTGATCTGCCGACCGCCAGCCGCAGGTCATGGGGCGCGTGCTGGCTCGTCGATGCAGCGCTGAACTTGAGCGACGTGATCGAGTTCGGCGAGTAGTCCACAAACCTGCACCGATGGATATTCATGATATTCGCTTTGGCGGGATTTGGAGATGGAGATGGTTTTTCACGTTTATCAGCGACCGGCCTGAAATTTTTTCCCGGCCCGGAACTTGCCGCTTTGAGAATCACAAATACCAAACTGGCCTTCTACTGGTATTTTTGAGCCCTAAACCATGGTAAACCAAATCGCTCGTACTTTGAAAATAGGGATTTAAATTAGTTTTAGATAGGGGTGAGTCGAGTCGGCCCATGGACTCTTAATTCTAAGGCCAAGGGGTTTGAGAATCATAGTCTTACCTCAATGCCACTTACAAGTGCGGCCAGTCCACACATTGTTAGCTATGTAAGGCTGGGGAGTTTCAGCAATTGTTGCATCCCATTGTAGGAACTACGGTTTATACTATTAGAATCCGAGTTTAATGATCGCGACTTGGTGCATGGTTACTCGCTAGGGCCATCCTTTGGCTACAAAAGTGCTTATAAAAGGTCACATTGCCAGAGATCAAAATGATATACGTGAATGCCCTTCTAAATCACCTCAACTAAAGAGTAGAGCAAAGGAAGCATTACCCTATTCCAGAACCGCCATTGTCTGGCCAAGCTGCACGGAGGTTCGGTCTGTGGGCTCGGATTGATAAGACTACCTACAACGAAGGAAATTCTTAGGTCTATATTTACGCATTGAAAAATGGACACCCTATACCATAACTACTTGAACGATTGTTAATGGCTATCTACCCCTGAGAATACAACACAAGCAATGACATCTCCATGAGCCGCACAGTCCACGTGACTTTTGTTTATGTCTCAGAATTTTAAAAACCACAACAAATCACCTTCAACGGCTTTTGAATCCCTTCACCAGTATATATCGCCAATATGGGTTCATTACCAGAGGGAGTCAGTGAAGAAGACGTGTACATGCTGCGGCGACTGGTGGGCGAGACTTTCCAGGGCGCCCAGAAATCCGTAGCAAGCCACCGAAAGCTCGTCGTATCGCTCAAAAACGTTCAGGATAAGGCATCAAACGGCGGTATTGAGGAGCTCTTCAACCGTGTATTCGTCAAAATGGTCAACCGAATCCTCGGGATCAAGAAGAATGAAGGGTGTGCTGAGCGTATTGTCAAGTTCTGTGAGAGTTTTGTGACACATATTTCCGCTCAGGAGGGCCAAGGAGAAGCTGATGAGGAGACGGTAGCTACTCGGTTCGTTGAGTACTTTATCCGACATCTACTCCGGGGAATCGAGGCCAAGGACAAGGTTGTGAGATTCCGAGTGTGCCAACTCATAGCCGTTACAGTAAACCATCTTGGTGAGATCACCGACGATATGTTTGATGCGATCAAATACAATCTCTGCAAGCGTTTATACGACAAGGAGAGCTCTGTGCGACTCCAGAGTGTGCTCGCGCTGTCCCGACTCCAGGGTGTAGACGAAGAGGACGAAGAAGAAGACGGAATCACTATTACCAAGCTATTGCTGAGCGTTCTGCAGCACGATTCTAACGCTGAAGTACGACGGGCTGTGCTTTTTAACCTCAATAAGACCCAGGACACGCTTGCTCTACTGCTAGAACGGGCGTGGGATGTTCATCCTACAAACCGGCGCGCTGTGTATTCGCGTACTATGAAGGAGATTGGTGATTTCAGGCTCTTGAGCATTGGGATGCGAGAGCGAATCTTGCAGTGGGGTCTCCAGGACCGAGATCCTACGGTCAAAGCTGCTGCTACTAAGATGTTTGTCACCCAATGGCTTGAAGCGGCGGATAACAACCTCATTGAAGTGTTGGAGCGACTGGATGTACTCAACAGTGCCATCGCCGAAAAGGCAATGCGGGTTTTCTTTGAGAACCGGCACGATACCCTTGACAAGATTGATTTCCAGCCCGAGTTCTGGCAGGAGCTGACGGCCGAATCGGTGTTTTTGGCGCGCACTTTCAACCAGTATTGCATTGAGAACAAGTTCGCCGAGCTAGCGGAAACAAGGATGCCTGAGCTCACCAAGCTCGCAGAGCTCATCAAGCACTACCTCGCAGAGCTTCATGTTCACCGCCACAGTGACTCTGCAGCAGAAATTGAGTTTATTGTTGAGCAGTTGTTGCTCATAGCAGAGACTTATGACTTTGGAGACGAAGTGGGGCGTCGGAACACCCTTTCTCTTCTCCGTGAGGTCCTGGTCAACCAATCTCTCAATGACGCTCTAATCCAAAAGTCTGTCGAAGTGCTCAAGCGAATATCTGTTAGCGAGAGTGATTTCTCCCAGGTACTGGTCGAAGTCATCTCTGATATTAGAGATATCCTCGATGAGACGGAAGGCGAGGAGGAAGAACGAGAGGAGAGTGACGAGGCCAAAGCCCGGAAACACGCCGCTCAGCTGGCAGCTATGCTCAAGTGTCTTTCCATCGCCCAGAGTGTCCTCGAGCTCATTATAAAGCCGCTCGATTCAAACGTCCACCTCACCTCCATTGTCAACGGCCTCATCATCCCTGCAGTTAAGAACCTCGAACCGGTCATTCGAGAACGGGGTTTGCGGTGTCTTGGCCTGAGTTGTCTGCTGAGTAAAGAATTGGCTATCGATAACCTCATGCTATTCGGTCACTGTTATCAAAAGGGCGATCCTGATCTCCAGGTCGAGGCAGTAAAGATTATCAGTGATATTCTCATGGTTCATGGAACCACTGTTCTTGACACTGAAGGCGGAGTCGACACTATGAGTATCTACAAACTGTACTACCGGGCAGCACGAAACCCACAGGATCCATTGGTACAGGCTACCGCTGCTGAAGCGCTATGTAAATTGGTTCTGGCGGGTATTTTCACCGATGACGACCTTATCAAGGCGCTGGTGATTATTTTCTTTGACGGTAACAACGCGGAGAATGCTGCCCTCAAGCAGATTCTGAGCTTCTGTATCCCAGTTTACTGCTACTCGTCGCCAGAGAACCAGGCCCGGATGGCCCGCATTGCCATTGACAGTTTGCGTCGGCTGACCACTACATTTGAGTCTACCGATGAGGAGATGGTTGGCCCAGCCCAGATTATTCAGCAGATCCTCGACTGGACCGATCCGGAGAAGCTGGTGGATACGACAGACTCGCCAAATGCTGCAATCCACCTCGATCTCTGTGCAGATATTCTGCGTCGAATTACTGCTAGTGACTCCAAGGATGAGCGCCGAGCACTCTGCATGGCGCTAAACAAGCTGCACTTCCCGCGATCTACCGAATTGTCACAGGTGTTGGAGCTCCACGAGCTGACGCAGTCTGTTATTGAGGTTAATGCTGCTACCGACACCGTCTCCAAGAACGCGTTGAACAGGTTTGAGGCGGCTCTCTCAAAGGCTATCACCAAGCTGGAGACCAGTACAGCTTATACCACCACTGTAACCAACGAGGAAGATAACGCCAACACTTCGAATCACGATGACAGCGCGTCCAAAGCCAATACTTCTAATCGAGACGATGAGGAAGGTAACGAGGAGGATGAGGTTGATGCTACTGGGGCAGTTCTGGACGAGGAGGATACGATGGAAACGAACCAGAGCACCATTCGAGCATAATATGGAATTTTCCCCGCTGTGAATTTAATTTATTTATAGGAATATAGGGCAATGGCCCGTTTTCGTTCTAATGAGCCATTTATTTTTTATGGTGCATAGTACCTGATGTGAAGTCGTTGGAAATAATATTTCAACGGCTGCGGGGGATTGTCGATGTTTCACCCGTCGCATTAAATACGACTGTCGATCTCTTACAGCCGTACCACGGCAAATTGATCTATCAGATGATATCATCTACTTCCCACGAGGAAATAATCCTTGGCCTATAGATTATTTCATGTATATTAAACGGGTAAACACGTAGGCCTATTGGCTGTTCATTACGGAGTCCGGTATTACGCTTATAGCACTGTAGTAATGTCCAATGTACCAACTAGCAATACTAATAGAATTACCCGAGATTACAAACCCGTTACAAAACCTGGAGTGATAAAATACCGAGAGTCATTGTCTCGTAACACAGACCATTTGTTGGCAAGAGATCCCCTGATATGCCAGCTAGCCAAAGCCTTCACGCCTTTACTATCAAAAAAAAAAAAAAAAAACCGCAAGATCTCCCCGGTAATAACTATATATCCGCTATCCGACAGATATCAACAGTCGTATTCAAGTCGTATATAGTACGACCAGCAAATTAACCCCTCCCTTGGTATGGGCAGAGACAGTCGGCAGTTGGCAAACGCCTAACCCAAAAGGGAATTTTTCACCCCCTGAGCAGCTTTCCCACTCCGTATTCCTCGTTTACTATTCCGGCCCGGTAAAATCAGCCCCCCTTCCTCTCTGAAATATTTCGACGACGTGGAAGCGACCTTTTCCTTCGACTACCCACAACCACCCCCTAATCCATAGAAGATGTCGCAAGCTCCAAAACTGGCAGAGAAGGACTACAAGAAGGACGCCGAGTTCGCCAAGGCGATGTACGGGTCCGCCGAGCGAAGTGGTTTCGGTGCCGTCATGGGCAAGAACCGAGATGCCCAGCAGGCTGCCGTTGACGGTTACTTCAAGCACTGGGACAACAAGGGCCCCAAGGAGGAGACCGAGGAGGACAAGCAGGCGCGTCTTGACGACTATGCCGACCTCACCAAGCACTACTACAACCTGGTGACCGACTTCTACGAGTACGGCTGGGGCTCTTCTTTCCACTTCTCGCGGTACTACAAGGGTGAGGCCTTCCGACAGGCCACTGCTCGACACGAGCACTTCCTTGCCCACAAGATGAACATCAAGGAGGGCATGAAGGTCCTTGATGTTGGTTGTGGTGTCGGTGGTCCAGCCCGTGAGATCCAGCGATTCACTGGTGCCGAGATTGTTGGTCTTAACAACAATGACTACCAGATCAACCGAGCTACCTATGTCTCCAAGAAGCAGGGTCTCGCCGACAAGACTTCTTTTGTCAAGGGCGATTTCATGCAGATGGACTTCCCAGATGCGACCTTTGATGCGGTCTACGCCATTGAGGCCACTGTCCACGCCCCAGTTCTCGAGGGTGTCTATGGCGAGATTTACCGAGTGCTCAAGCCAGGAGGAACCTTTGGTGTCTACGAATGGGTTTTGACCGACAAGTACGACGAGACCAACCCACGACACCGAGAGATCGCCTACGGCATTGAGGTTGGTGACGGTATTCCAAAGATGTACAAGGCCGAGGTTGCTGAGCAGGCCCTTAAGAACGTTGGGTTCGAGATTGAGTACACCAAGGATCTTGCTGCCATGGATGACGAGATCCCATGGTACTACCCACTTTCTGGCGAATGGAAGTACGCTCAGACCCTCAGCGACTTGTTCACCGTGTTCCGAGTCTCCAAGATTGGCCGAATGATCACTATGGAGGGCTCTGGTCTGCTCGAGAAGGTTGGTATTCTTCCAAAGGGTACCAAGAAGGTTTCCCAGGCCCTTGAAGAGGCTGCTATCCACCTTGTCAACGGTGCCAAGGAGGGTCTTTTCACCCCAATGATGCTCTACATTGTTAAGAAGCCAGAGTAGTCTGTATTAACCGGTATTTTTTGTGTGCGACTAGTAATTATGCTAATTTATATATTGGACAATGACAATTTTTTAATGACAAGTTATTCTCAGAATTATGCCAGGCTAATAATATTTCCTATCATCTGATTCTTGGAAAAAGCCATGCTTCATTTTGACCCTACGGCTGGTAAATCAAGATCTCCACAGAAACATAATGCTATTGTCTACCAGTGACAGGCGTCCCTTCAGTTACAAGTTTCAGATTCCAAGACACCGTTATAGTACGCTTTCACCTCCCCATACACGCCACTAGGGAATTTCGAGCTCCGCCTACACCGCATATACACTATCGAAACGTGTAGAGCATATCTAAACAAGCTACGTAGCTCGCCATGTACAGTTGACTTATCAGCGAATCAATAGCCCCCGATACAGCACAGCAAGGTGTTCGACAGTCATGCACGGTAAACCTGCCGGACTGGGACCCCGGTAAAAATTTCAACCAGTGCGGCCGGGCCTTTTTCGGGGCATCGGCTAACGATATGGGTGACTCTTGATCTTATCGATTAAAATAATAATACCTCCGGACTTTTCTCTAGTCGAACATCTTCCCAGATGGATTTTCCTACAATTGCAGCCTCAGTGTAAGTTGTCAATTTTCGTCTTCCGTAGGGCTTTGGTTGCTAACAAATAACATCAGGGCTGGAGCAGTAGGTAGTAAAATTGCATTCCATCCGCGTAAGTTGCAAACTCACCAAGAGTCCCTTTCTGGCTAACTAGTCATTAAAGTCGACACTATACGAACACTTCAGCAAACGAGCACAAACTTCAGCTATGTCCTGCCTTTTGCGCGCTACTGGAGAGGCCTGGGGGCCGCGGTTGCGCTGACTACCCCAGCTTTTACGGTGTATATGGTAGCCTACCGCCAATGCAAGCGTGAACTGACTCCCTACCTGGGCGGAGATGCCATATCCAACTTTGTAATTAGTGGTGCTGTCTCTGAGATCCTCTCCTCAGTGATATGGACCCCGATGGAGGTCGTCAAGGGCCGAATGCAGATCCTGGAGACCACGAGGAAAGAGAACACATTTGACTTGGTCCGGCAAATTTATCATAAAGAGGGTCCCAAGGGCTTCTTCCGAGGGTACTGGATGGGTATCGGGGTGTTTCTGCCCCACTCGGTAGTGTGGTGGACTTCATACGAGATGGTAAAGTCGCATCTATCAAAGGAGAGCCCCGACAAGCCGCTGAGTGCAATGCAGTACGGGGGGGCTTCGGCAATAGCGTGCACCACTAGCGCCACTGCCTCGAACTTTTTGGATGTGGTCAAGACGCGGACCCAGCTGGCCGTGTCGGACGAGATCTCCAGGCTTCGCCCGGATGATCAGAAGAGCGTTTTTATCGTCGCTCGGAACCTAATTCGAGAAGTAGGGCTGTTCAGGGCGCTATTCAAGGGTCTGCATGTTAGACTGATGCACTCCCTGCCATCGGGTATTCTTTCCATGATCATTGTAGAGAAGATCAACCCGGACTTGAGGAAAAAGGAAGAAACCCAGGGCATTGTAAGGGAACTGGAATGATTACGAAATTATGAGCTATAGATTGATGTGATAGAAATATTTAATACCACTTTGTACATATGTGACCACTTGTTTAAGACGAAATTTATCCAACAGCAGTACGGCCGATAACCGCTCCAATACAGATCGAATCCTGTGTAAAAATAAATATAGTAGAGAGATAACAAGTGCAATGATAGGGTCCGCCTTGAGGTTTGACAGCTTTCTACAATAGGCTTTTAATGACAGATGACTGGCAGATCACATCTCGCGGCGGGATGGGTAAGGACCGTTGATCTGCAGATCTTGCATCGCTTTGGGCCGATAGATTCGTTACCAGTTCGGTATAGTTCTATCACGTGTTACTAATCGATTAGCCTCTTTCGAATACGCGTAATCCATAGACTATCGGATAGCCCAAATCTCGTGCACCAGTGGCTAATTGTTCAATTAGGAAAGTAGCGATTGGCAACCCCTGCGACACGAAAGATATTCTTATATATATATGATGCTGAACGTCCAAAAAATATGTAATTCAGAACAATGATGAAACTCAATTTGCTCCAATTTTCAAGAACCGCTAAGCGTTATTATTCTACGGGGCATAGCAACAATGCTATGGATCTCAAAGCACTGCAGGAGAGACTTCTGTTTAACCGTGCAGATTCTTTTCGAAAATCATGGGACAGTTTGCTGCGACACCTCGATAACGAGATTGGAATAGTGAGCCGACTTGGTAGCTCCATAATTCCAGATATTGATATTAGGGAACTGGAAAAAGACGCCGAGGGTAACGTACGTTTTAAAAAATCACATCAAAACGAAATTCGTAAGAGAGGCGTGGCAATTATTCGTAACGTTATGCCTCAGAAGGTGGCCAAGTCACTCAAGGTTGACATTGATGAATACATTGGCACGAATAAAGCTATTTCCTCTCAGCCATCTATCTTTAACCTCTATTGGTCGAAACCCCAGGTACTAGCGCGATCGTATCAAAATACCATCGATGTCCAAAAAGCATTGAATAACCTATGGGGTACGAATTCAACAGAGCAATTTCGGATATCACTTAAGAGCCCTGTTTGCTATCCTGACCGCATAGTCCGTCGGCAGCCACGACGAGAACTAGAGAGTATATCAACACGCTTGGATGGAGGAATTGAACGATGGAAGGACTTGCCATATAGCATGGCCTATAATCGAATATTCGATGGAGACTGGAGAGGATTTGATCCGTTTGATTATGAATTCTATATGGCCGATAGCGACACCAGGAAAAACACCGTATTCAAAACTTTCCAGGGATTGATGTTTCTATCGCCATTAGGCAATGACGAAGAGCTTATCAAGATCAACCCTTTACTAAAAGAGACGATGGCGTACAGCATGCTTCGTCCCTTCTTTGCGCCAATTACTGCGATCACAGAAAATGGGCAATCCTATCATCCTCGAGTAAACAACTTAGACGTACCTTGGGAGCTTACTGGCCCAACTTCCTGTTTCCCAAATATCGGTCCTGATCAGGTCCAACTATTGGATGTTGATACGCATCCTCATCTGCACCTCAATGATACAATGGTACCGATTCCGGCGATCAATTCAGGGGACTATGTTGTGTGGCATTGTGACACTGCTTATGAAATAGGCTGTAACACGGCCTCTCTACATGATGCAACTGCATTGTACATTCCCAGTGTCCCTCTTACTGACAGAAGCTTGGAGTTCCTTTTGGAATCGAAGGATTCATTCCAGTCGCTAGCACCACCTCCAACCTTCTCCGGGGCTAGTGAAGCAAGCTTCGCAGGAGTAGGTAAAACGAGCGATATTCTTACAACCGATGGAGCAAGAGCTATGGGAGTCGGCAAGAAACCATTCCCTATAAATCTTGCAGGTAACAGCGGAGAGCGTGGGATTCTTGAAGATGCAAATAAGGCCATTTGGAAGACCCATCTTGTTAGTGTTGTTCCCGGGATTCACTAGTCTAACTATATAAACGAATAAATAGTGTTGGAGGAACAGATTCAACAGCGAAGAGCATGCCTGGTAGAGCAATGCTCATTTTCAGGCGGGGTACGATGGCATCAACTCTGTATCTGTAGGAAATTATCCGTGCCCCGCCTTTGCCCCCACCATTGTGGACGAACAGAATTCCGGGCATTTCCAATGCTGCATGAACACCCCGCCTAAGAGGCACTACTCCATGCAACACCTGGCAATACAGTACTGTACTGTACATCACATTTATCCGAGAGTACATAAAATACTGAACTGTAAAACCGTTCATCTCCTCCGCATTATGTATCGCAACGTAGAGCAGTGTAGGGCTGTACGGCTGTACGAACTATTACTTCCCAAACAGGAAGTCAAATTACATTTCCTCAACACCCGTGTATTTGAGCTCTCGGATGTGAGCGCCCTCTGAATATCGGGTGAATATTAGCGTTGGTATGGTGTATGCATTTTAGTTTCCAAAACGGGATAGAGGTATGGATTGTGAAAGTTGATTACCATGATTGGAAGTGGCTCGCCGGCATCTCCACTGGCGAGCCAGATGAGTCCGGTGTAACACTGTGGAGAGATGTGTAGATGCGATGTATAAAAACACCGCTAATCTTCTCAATCAAGATACCATTTCATAGCAAAATGGTGAGACAGCAGATTGTAAAGAACTTGAAGTGCCGCCTCAATGGGCAGGTCAGGACCGTCATGACTATGTCTGGTAAGGACACCAGGGACGTTGCGGGGGATATCTCGTCTAGTTTCCCGTCTCTTAGTGGTCTGACTGTGGGAGCATTGGACGAATCGTATAAATCCATTCAGATGCGGCTCCTCGAGGGTCGTGAGGATAAACTCAAAGAGTCGTGGAAGTCCCTCCTTAATCAGTTGGAAAAAGAGGTCGCACGAGTACGAATGTACGGCAATGCAGTGATTCCACAGATTGATGTCTCTGAGTTGAAAAGAGACTCTAAGGGAAATGTGACCTTTGACGAAGAACACCAGGCTCTTGTGCGAAAGACTGGTGTAGCTATTATTCGAAACGTAATTCCTCAGAAAGAGGCGCGACAGTGGAAATATGATCTCGAGGAATATATCCAGAAGAACCCGACCATCTCCTTCCCCAAGGAGAATCCAACCGTATTCGAACTCTACTGGTCTAAACCCCAACTCGCGGGACGATCAATTCAGAATTCAATTGACGTCCAGAAGGCTCTGAATAACCTCTGGCATACCAGCTCCACTACTCCGCAAAAGATTTCTACCAATTCTCCAGTGACCTATAGCGACCGGCTCAGGATTCGGCAACCGGGGAATAGCTTTGCTTTGGGCCCACACGTCGACACGGGAGGAATTGAGCGATGGGAAGACCTCGAATACAGTAAGGTTTATGACAAGATTTTTGAGGGAAAATGGCAAGAGTTTGATCCGTTTGACTACAACCACCGACTGGCTGCTCGGTCTGATCTGCATCAAGCCGCCGGTCAGTGCTCAATGTTCAGAATGTTCCAGGGATGGCTTTCGATGTCTTCCTCGGGGCCTGGTCAGGGCAGCTTGAAGGTTAATCCATTCCTCAAGGAGGCTGCAACATATCTGCTTCTTAGACCATTCTTCGCTCCACACACTGCCATCAAATCTCCAGGCTCCAATTACGAGATCACTGATAACAACATGGATGTCCCATGGGAGTTCACTGGAGGCACCAGCTGCTTCCCTAACACTATGCCCGGGTTCAGCCAAGAACTAACCCCTATCTCTCATCCGCACCTCCATCTCGATGAAACCATGCTGTCTATTCCACACATGAACCCAGGAGATTACGTGGCTTGGCATTGTGACACTATTCACCAGGTTGAGGGTGAGCACAGTGGCACTTCGGATGCCTCTGTGTTGTATATCCCAGCATGTCCATTGACAGAATCTAATCTTGAGCACATGGTTAAACTTAGGGAGAGTTTCTATAAGCTAGCTCCAGCCCCTGACTTCCCTCAGAACGGTGGAGTTGGTGAGTCCGAGTTTTCCGGAGTCGGTACTATAGACGATATCAAGACTACAGACGGAAAGCGTGCCATGGGCCTTGGCAACACTCCGTTTGATGTTAGCTCTGCCCAGAGTGAGGGTGAGCGAATGATGCTCGAATTGGCCAACAAGACCTTGTGGGAATAGTTTTAACCATCAATAGCAAAAATCTTTCCTATGCCCTAGGGTTCCACCATATAAAGGTATTTTTTGGGCATTACTGTTTCATATCTCTAACTGAAAGGCTCCAGTATATATCAATTATAATAACAATAATACGCACTGATGCCAAGCGTCTGAGAAATCGGCCCAATCGACTTAATGTCTTGATTTTATTGTTTGTTAATATATCGAAACGTCTGCATACTGCTAAAGGAAGACTATATCTAGACATTGGGCTTCAACTACCATAATAATATAAAAAATTTAACAGCGTATAAAGTCTGAATTAATAAAAAATGCATTTCCATCAAAATTGAGCGATTTATAGCATATTATTTTTTTGATTAGTCAGTGATTACTAAGCAAACAAGTTACACTTTTTAAGGGGCTCAATGGGGATATTCTGTCAAGAAACAGCGGTCCCGGTGGCCGAGTGGTTAAGGCGTTGCCCTGCTATTATACGATTCTTCGAATCAATGTAAAGCTTAGGCAATGGGTTCTACCTGCGCAGGTTCGAATCCTGTCCGTGACGCTTAATTTTTTGCGCGCGCGAATATGTTGCTTAGTCAAAGCTGAATAATCAGCCCCAGCAGATCGATATCGCATGCAATTGAGTCTAAGATTTCCGCAGCACTGTGTGTATATATACATGCATAGCTAATTTATTTAATTATAATTAAATTTAATTAATGTATAGAATTTGGCAACCAGATGGGATGAGCTTATAACGCTGATTATGGACATGAGCTACGGGAAATGCAGTACTTGTCTCCGTGGCAAGTCGCTTCACACACCATCTAAACAAGGGAAAGGTGAAGCTCAACTTAATTCGAATCATAGGTGTTGCAGATTTATAATCCTACTAGAAGGAAAGATATAAAAGGGCTTGGATGACCCGCTACAAGCCTTAGACTGACTTTATTTTTTATAACAGACGACAATGGCACCTCCTCGAAAGGCTTTGATTGCGATTACATCTGCTCATGCTCCACTTTATCCCGATGGGAAAGAGACAGGGCTTTTCATTACTGAAGCATTGCACCCTTTTAATGTTTTTAAAAATGCTGGTTTTGAGGTGGAGCTAGCCTCGGAGACTGGTACATATCAGGCTGATTGGCTCTCTCAAACAGATGAGTGGCTACCTGCTGAGGACCGCAAGGTCTGGGAGGATCACAACAGCGAATTCAGGAGAAAGCTTGACAACCTGCATAAGGCTTCTGACCTTGACCCTTCGGAATTCGGGGTTTTCTTTGCCAGTGCAGGACATGCAAGTTTGATTGACTATCCTGAGGCGACTAAGTTGCAGGGACTGGCAGGAAAGATCTACGGATCAGGGGGTATTGCGAGTGCTGTGTGCCATGGAGGAGCGATTTTCCCTGGTATTATAAATGAAGGGACTGGCAAGTCCATTATTACGGGAAAGAAGGTTACTGGATTCACTACTAAGGGAGAAGAAGAGGAAGGGGTTTTGGATACTATCAAGAGCTGGAATCGACCAACCATTGAGAGCTCTGCAGCAGATGCTGGAGCGACCTATGTTGCGCCACCTGGACCGTGGGATGCCTTTACTTATACCGACGGAAGAATTGTTACAGGAGCTAACCCGGCATCTGCCCATGTTACTGCTGAGGCAATAGTTGCTGCTTTTGATTCATTGTAGGAAATTTAAATAGCCTGCATAATGATTATTATCGATAAATACAGTCAATTGACTAGCCGTAGCCGTAGCCGAGATTTCTGTCAGGGTGTCCAAGGATCGATGATGGGATGAATAAAGGGAGCCAATAAATCTAGTAGATTGAAATAAATGGGGCTAGAACTGGGTCTCTTGGAGGAGTTGAAAGTTTATACAATTTGTATAGTAAAGTACCGTATCCTAGTAAACCCTCGCCACTTGAATCGAAACATAGGCGTTGACATCATG